>JAYMTP010000604.1:0-31348 GCA_036897365.1 Geranium brycei
GATGTCACTGATAGCTCTGGGTTCATTCTGATTGGCTACCAGAAGGATAAGAACGGCAGCTTTGACAGGAAGGCACCTCTGCCTTTTCCTATTCGAAGACCCTTGGCTGAAAGAGAAATCGAGGATCAAGAAAGATATAAAGATATAAAGAAGAGGTCTCAACTCCACTACAAGAAGATTGGTTGCTCTCTACTTCCTCATTCTCATCCTCGGATTCTTCCTATACCATTACTTTCGGTATTGAGGTTGAACTTCCCCTCCCCCTCTATCTAGTGAAAATGAATCGAACTTCGTATGGTTAGCTGAAGCAGACAATTAGAGAAAAAAAGCTACAGCAGCAGAGATTCTTCCTGAAGATAGGTAGCTCTCAGGCTCTTAATGCTTATAGGATAGAGAACTCACCCGGAACAGAAGGGACTCGTAATATCGGAACAGAAGGGACTCGTAATATTCTCAGCTTCTCTTTCGCATATACGCTAACATAGTTCAATTTAGTGATAAAAGATAGAATGAGGAAAGACTATGGTAGGTCCGCGGTCTTCTTAGCAAGATCAACTGCTATTTCAGCTGTTGTCTTTTCTCTTTTCTTAAGCATATCGGCTGTTGCAAGTCTTTTTCTTCGTTGCCGGCTGGCTTTCAATCAAAAGGACCATGTTTTTTCTTGGTCAACAACCAAGCTAAAATCTATAAAATTGGGTAGAGCAGAGCTGTCAAAGAATGCAGCAAACCAAATGCAAATGAACGACGACTTCTTTTTTAGCTTAGTGGATTTCTTGCATAGGATGTGGAAGTTTTTCGTGTGTTGTTTGGGTAAAATAGGATAAAACTGACGAGGTAAATTTTATCAAGACGACAGGCGCATTATCTGTACTATCAATAGGATCAATTATAACAAGTCGCACACTCATATTCCAGAAATACAGATTGAGATCGAACTACCAAAATCGAATAAAAAGTCTGAGATAATCGTTTTACCCATACCATCTCCTACAAAGCTACTGGAAATGAAGATTATGCTCGTAAAAGAAGGATTTTTCTGACTTATGCGAGTTCCCTATATCGAGTGGATCAAATCCCAAGCCCTTGCTTACTTGCTGGATTCAATCAGAGAACTTACTTTATAGCTTTACCCTAGAGAAGGCAGAAGACAGGGGGGTTGGCAGCGAACTGGAACTGATGCAAGTAATACTCAAACTTAAACTAGCTTAAAATACTCAGGCTTTCCTCTTTACAAAAGGGCTTACCAGTAAGGTAAATAGTAAGAATTTGCCTACTTAATAGATTGCTTTCAAAAGTCCTGCCTTCAATGCCAATAGCAAGATCAGGTGAGCCTCATTTTCACTTCTTTAGTAGTTCACTCCTCTCCCTTCAGTCGAGCATATTCTATTATATTATATAACCTCTTCCGAAGCTTGAGCCGAGCCTCCACCTATTGAAGTAGAAAGAGAAATTCCCCGACTCAACGGATTATTATGTCCCTGAAATAACTGTTCTCACAGCCTTTGTTTCGGCGTCTGCTTCAAAGGAGACTCCTGGGATCCTGTGATTCTTGTCCCAAGGAAGGACCTAAATCGAAATAGGTGATTCAGGACTTACTGCTAACGATACCAGGGGTAAACTAAGAGTCCGTTTTCTATCCTGCTTGCGATAGAGCTTGCTTGACACTTGCACTTGGCTTACTAACTATACCTGGTGCCTTACTCTCATGGAAAAAGAAAGTACAGGAACGAAGAGGAAAACAGGTTCAGAGACGCTGAGGAAAACAGGTTCAGAGACGCTCTCGTAACGCCCTTGACCCTACGGATATAGGATAGTTTTTATATCCAATTGTGCTCTTTGAAGCGTAGTACCACATCATTTCTTTGCCAATCCTTAAGTGATTGAACAAAGAAGCTGCCGCTTCTGCTCTTGTGAACAAATTTCTTTCTCTGACCCAACGTAGACAGGTCGAGTCAATATTTAATATTACCAACTCCCTTCCAAGTGAGTGAGGTAAGCCCTTCTTCTCAACGTAGATCGGTTCTTAGTTCCTATCCTATTAGCTATTAGCTCGTAGCTCTCTTCTTGTAACTAGGTAGCTAGGCAAAAGTTCCTATCCGACTAGTAGGAATGACAAGAACAAGAACTACTAGCTACCCAGCTCTTGGCTTGGTAATGCACTCGGGCATAGATCCAACAATAACTAATACAAATGCGCACTATCAGGAGCATCTTCCTGCGAGTCTGCCTAGCTATTAGGAAGTAGGGTCCTAGAAACCCGGATATACCCATCTTAGTAACGAGGGTAAGTACCTATTTTAACCCTCTAAGTACCTATTTTAACCCTCGGGGTTCTGTCTTCTTAAGTAGCTTTCCTGTAGGGTTGGCCTAGGGATCCGGTTTTTGGATGGGAAGAAGCGGCAAGTAGCGGTTGAATAAATAAGATCATTGCTTGAAGAGTTCAATTGCTACAACAACTCGAAAGGCCTTTGACTGACTTTAGGGAACTTCTCTTGAGTGCCTTAGACTAGGAACTCTATGTTTACCATTGGTAGGTTAGTGATGCTCGGGGAGTAGCACAACCGTCTTAGAGATAGAGAGAGCACTCTCGAAGAGATAACCAAGGGAACGCTAAGTGGTTCTATGTGAAAGCAATACAATACAATAAGGGAAAGTCATAAAGAAAGATCTCATTGTCATAAAGAAAGATCTCATTCCTTTCGTCTTTCATTTGTTGAATTAGCTCTGGGTTTTGACAGCTATACGAAATTCAATCCCAGTGACAGGGTGGAAAAATCTGCCAAAGTTTTCTCTAGTAGCCCTTCCTTCATCTCCCCTCACTCTCTCACAGAAAGCAGAATGGAAACTGGCCTTTTTTATGCAATTGAATTGGATGGGCTTACAAAATGAAATGGCTCGCAAGAGCTCAACAGCTTAAAAAGAGATTAGGGCTCCCAGGGAAGGGGAACTATACGTTCTTAGGACTACAACTGTATGGCAAGGAACTCACTCTCTCACAGGCTTGCTTTAAAGAGTGCTTCACCAGCCCAACCTTTCCACCATCAGGCCTTTTGAAGTCGGAAGCAAATGACATACTTAACATAGGAGCAGGGGAGTCGGCGGAAGGATCAAAGCTAGACTTCACAAAGATCAATTCTGAGATGAATTTTCAAATAATCCTAGATTTTCCTCAATAGGAACGGAACTGAAAACAGGTCTAGTACGCCAGCCGATCTTCCGCGGATTTCCCGAGAACGCTGGATGAGGTCCGAACGATGAACAAGCACCTGAAGAGGGCATAAAGTAATGGTACCCGAGGGCATAAAGTAATGGTACCCTTATTGGTATAGGCTTCTGGCCGTAGGGTCATCCAGGGATTTTTCCGGAGTTGTTTGTCGATAGGGAGGAAGGGCAAGCAGGTCCCCAGAACGGTCTCAGAGTACGCAAGTTTGACTTCGATTGGAGAAAGAGGTCGGGTTAGGCCAGGAAGGCCAAAGCTGCTAATGAAATTAGTAAATGCACTGAGGTTACCCCTAACCAGCTCTCTGACGGCGATAGGATGAGGCACCTCTTTATCTAGATGGACTTTACAATGCTGTTCAAGAGATGATGGCTCTTCTATAAGTCTCGGGACGCTTCCCTTTTTAGATGCTTCAGCCAGTTCTAGACATATCTACACATTCTAAAAGCTAGGCTCTTCTCGACCATGAGATTGAAATCCAAGAACCAATCACAAGCACTTAGTAAGCAAGCTACCTTTAGTTCATCCTTAGTAGCTGATGGACAGAAGCGAGAATCTAACGACTAATCATTCCATTCCTTAGCTGGCCTCCTTCAAAAGTGGTGATGTAGGCGGATATTAGCTTGGCAGTCCCTGGTCGAATCAAAATTGTAGCCCGGGTTGACCTCAGGGTACTCCATTTCAATTTTCTTACCTGATTGTTCATAATGCTGCTAGTAAAGTCAATTTCTTTCTTTCAATTTCGTAAGAGAATCGAATCGAGAACGCCATTCCCATTTCTTTCTTGGAAAAACCAAGCCGATTGAATGAGCAAGTCGAACGTTGTTTTCGTAAAGTAAAGGATGAGATCATCAAAAGAAAAAAGAAAGAAAAATAGATATGGCTATGTTTCAAACTTGTCGTCTACTTTTAGGAAATGTTCGGAAGAGAGAACTTACAATAATACAACGCCGCATTCTACGAAGATTGAGGAACAAGAAGAAATCTATTAAGAGAAAGATTTATCCGAGAGAAAATCTTAACAGTTACATCCAATCACAAACTACACGAAAGTTGCCCCTTTTTTATGGTACCATCACAGAGATGCACAGAGGAAGAGAACGAACTTCATATATCCCTTAACTACAACATCCAGAAACAAGATCGGACGTTATTCCGGTTCGTCTCCATTTTTGTGAAACTATTCCTCAAGCAAGGCAGCCGATAAGTCATCGAAGGGTTTGTGTGAATAATGGAATGGTAAGCATTACTCATTTGAAAGTTTCCCACGGCGATTTAATATCTTTTAAAGAAAATGACGCAAGAATCCGCGGTGAAGAAATAAGGAGATTTTTCTATATCGAAATATCAGTTGAAAAAATCATAGGCAAATTCCTGGATCACCCGGTAAGAATGTGGAGAAGAACCAAAACAGAATGGTTCCACCTACTCAAAACTAAGAGGGGATGCCGCCTACTACTAAAAGACCGGTTTTTGCAACAGTTGCGTTCTTCTATGCAAGAAGAAGACTTAGAAAGAACAAAGAAGTTTGGATCCTTTTTCTTAGGCAGGGCAGGATAGCAAGAGAGGTGCGGAGCAGCTCGACCTACGGGAGAGGAGCGAAGATACTCGACCAATAGGGAGAGGATATGTAAATTAACTAGAAAAGGAAGTGGATTCTTATCTGGTATTTTCGGTCATTTTTCGGAAAAGAAGGAGTAGCTTCCTGAATCCACCTTATGTCCGGATAAAGAATAGGACCGGCTGGCTCCGTACCCTTCCATAGTGATTCTTTCTGCTATCTCGTTTTGACTCACAGTCTAGAATGATAACTAATAGGGAGTAGACTGACATAATTTAGAGCGATCATATAGTCAAATAAGGGAGAGTTAAAACGAGGAGGAGACTGATTTGAACTTGACCGTAGGCCTTCTTCTCCTAATTACGAGAAAGACAGGTTCGATGAAATTGACTCGAGCTAAAGCGAGATTATACTCCAAGTGGTTGATCTTAGCGTGCTAGCTGCTCTTTCATTTCGTATAGTGAGAACGCTTTCTCTTTCTTAGCGCTCCGCCCCCCGGTTGGAGAACTCTGGTTGCTTCTCTTATAGGAAATTTCTTTTCTCTAACTTGACTCAGCTTGACCTACTTGACTCAGCGGTTAGAGTATCGCTTTCATACGGCGAGAGTCATTGGTTCAAATCCAATAGTAGGTAAAACCGGCCGAAACCCCTGCTTTTGCCAGCATGACAGCAAGCACGGACTGGCAGCAAGGAGTCAACTGAACTCTCTCTCTCATTCTTTGATAGGACAATGGCAACAAGCTTCTATAGATAGGGGCGGGCAGGCAATTTCATGTTCCTCCTATGAAGACACCAATAGAATAGCGCAACTGAAGGATTTCTCTCCAACCAAAGTAGGTCTTTGCTCCGCACGAACCGATCCAGCTGTTACGTAGTAAAAAGAAAAACGGAAATTCTCGTACTAAGAGGAGAGACCTCTTGGCATTGGACTTGGTTAATCACGCCTTTTGACTCTGTTTTATTCTCATTTATTTGAGTCTTTCTTTTCTCTTTACCTTCCTAGGTTCCCCATTAAAGAGTAAAAGAGGGCGCTATTGAGCGGATCTAGCCCCATTTGAAGCAACTATGCAGAATCAAGCTTAATGGCTATGAGTGAGTTGGTCTATAATCATTTAACTTAACATTTTAAAGTCTAAGCGCATATGGCACGAAAAGGAAATCCTATTTTGGTTAGACTGTTTCAAGGATCTCTGAGTCTCTCGGCCATCCTTCTAGGGAATTCTTTTCTAGGATCAGAAGGTTCCCGCGTCTCCCTTTTACAACTTCTTATATTCTTTCTACTATTGGTTATTTCCATTTGTCTATTTCGCGCGTTTCATTACGATTTAGCTAGGAAGTTTGGCTCGAGGATTACACAAGGGTGTTATCTAGCCCTTGTTTGTCAAATCTCCATCTTTCTAATTCTACTACGTAGCCATGTCTTATCGGGTTTTGGTACATTCTCCGCAGATGTCTTGACTGTATTTATTGGGACCTGCGCTGTAACGGGGTCCTCGGAATGGGTAGTTGGTCATGGTAACCCAGGCTCTTGGGAGGGGTATACTTATACCTCAGATTTGGAGGGGGATTCTGCCAGTTCCGGGCCGAGTGGAAGTACCCCTAATGTCAATCAACCGGAACAAGCCGGTCCTTCGAATCCTAACCGCGCTGGCTCCTCTTCTGCGCCACTCCAGCAGGAAGGAGGTGCTGGTGGAATGGTGAATGCCGTACCCGGTGAGGGGAGCGGCTGGGCTGCAAGGGGCTTAGTAGCCTCCTCCTCGCAACACCCCGACAACGCATTAGGGCAGGGCGGGCTCGACCTGAATAAGCTGCCGGGGGACGGTAAGGAAGAGCTTTCTTCCGTTTTGCGGGCTAGTCCCCGAAAATGCCCATTAATAAAGCGTTGGGGCTTTCTATAAAAGGAATGAGATTAACATCCTTACTTCTTTGGTTCCAAGTCGGTACTTACGCTGTTTAAGAAGCTATTCCAATCACTAAATACACAATAAAAAGACCAGTTCAGTGGTACTTTTGTTGATACTAAAGACAGCGAATCCAAGGCCTTCCCAGCAGTAGATTGTAGGACGTGTCGTTATCAATCACATAACACGTGATTTCAGACTTCAAGTCTGCCAACTGACACTTAAGGCGAATCTTACCAATCGCCCTTAGGGAGTCCGCATTGTATCCTTGGATGGTCATCTTAGTGTGACTTATGGTAGGGATTCCATGGTGAGCTAGAGCACGAAGAGGCATTCTATTTATGCTCTTTTACCGGTCTATCGCTTCGCTTCACTTCTTCACTTTTTCCTTTTTCTTGGTGATTACAAGGGAATAAAAGAAAGACTGACTCCCCTACATAGGTCTTATGTTCAGTACTTCGTATCAGGTTCTATCTATGGGACCTTCACGAACTTGCTGGAAACGGAGTACCGTGCCGGCAGGATCCCTATAAAGAAAGCCGCACAGAAAGAGAAGACTACTTGGAATTCGGTGGGAATCCACAAAGACAGCGTAGGAGATATCGCCCATTATACTGCAATATGGTGAGCATAGCCATGTCTGATGAAAGAGCCACCTGCTGACCTGGTGTTGACGAACAAGTTCCGGAAGCATGCGAACAAGACTTGAGATCGCGGCTCGTACCAGTAAAGCCACAGAAATCAAAGAAGGCGCACGAAGGAAGGCAGTAGCACTAGCTTGAGAATTTGTTCCGAGGAATGAAAAATAGCTGGACCTATTATTTATTGAAGGGGGCTCTAACATCATCCAATTCTGTTATTGAACCCCAGATTCATGATGAATGAGTAGCACAGAAGGCCACTCGCGCCACAGAAGTGGTATATAAGTGGTTATCCTTAGCAGAGTGGTGGTACGACACTACTTATCATACCACAATGAAAATGACCCCATTTGAATTGAAGCCCTCTATCGCTATGCTCCAACACTTATACCTATGCCCCAGCCTGAAGGTTCCAATGTTGCCTCGGCAGAGAGTCATCTCAGGGAGCAGTCGACTGTCATACAGATTTCGAAGGACAGTCAAGGGCACAAGTTAGAATGAAGCAAGATGAGGATCAACATAGAAGTGAGAGGGAATTTTCAGTTGGAGACTGGGTTTTCTTGCGATTCCAGCCCTATACTATAGGCTTTTCCATAGCTGCTAGACAAAAAGACCCAGCAAGCATCAGCTCTTCCTGAGAAGGATTCAATCCAGCCAGAACCTGTGGCTACCTACCTTGTTGCGGGCTCTAAGCTATGGTTCTAATGTACCTCTTTTTGTCGCAGATCTCGGTGGTTGTTATTCCTTTGTGAACCCGCTTAATCATGCACAATAAAAGCAAACCTACAAAATGATTGAAATATTTCAGTGACATAGGAGGGGCCGTCTTTTTTTAGTTTATGAGAAACTTTCCTCAAAAAAAGTAGCTCCTCTTGGTCGCGTTTTACGACGTCAACGTGAAATTCTAGTTGGTCCAGTTGGTTTCTATGTTCGTCCAAGAAGTCGTTAAACGCTTCTTGGGGTTTGTATGGGGCTTGGTCGGACAAGGGAGGATTCTCTTTTCATATTCTTTCAAAAACTCGTAAACAGTCATGCTTGAGCTCTCGGATTTGAAGATCCCGATTTTCAAACTGAAGTAAGCGATTATACTCTCTCTGAGAAGGAGCTTGATCCAGCTCCACTTTGAGGTCTGACCAATAACCCCCCGGCAGCCTTATCTAGAAGATAAGGGCTATCGTCCCCCTCGAGTCGCGCAATGCGATTTCGCATTGACGACTCCAAGCTTGAATTTTGGACTGTGCCGCCCCTATCCTTTCAATTGATATATTCCCTTTTATTATCACTGTTGGAATTTGGTCAGGGCGGTTCAAAATGGATTTGCTTTGCTTATTCCGGGTTGGCATTTTATTTATCAAAACCCTTTTTTTAGCGAAGGCTTTCACTCCACTTTTTCCTTCACACTGACTTTGAGCTGGGGTCTCCGCCCTTTACCCAAGACCGCTAACACCGAATCAATCATGAAGTTATACCCTTGCTATTGTTGTTTCAAATAGATATCACATTCCTGCCAGTCTTTCGGTACCAGCTCCTGTTCTTTCTGCGGCAGTTGTGGATTCGCTATACTGAAAACTGAGTTTCCATAGCTTGAACAAGACAGGATTTCAAATAGATGGAAAAACAGGCCCTTTAAAGGTGTAAAAGTGAAATAGGGAGGGATTAGCAGCCGTTACGGTAGACTTGGATGAATCTCAATCCGAATGAGGGACCCGACGCCTATAAGACGTCTTTTCAAGATCCATCAGAAGCATGAGGAGAAGAAGTGAACCCGAATAGATGGTCATTCATGCCGTCTTCACCTTCACTTGCCATGGTAAATGCTCAGCCTTGCCATATCCCACGCTCGTAGCAAAGACGTGAACAACAAAGGTCTATGCGAAATGGACAAAATCGGATATGATTGAATAACCTTAGGCTACGTAACTTTACGCTGACTCCTCTTCCCCTTCGATACGTGCCTGCTACTGCAGCAGCTAGAGAGAATGGCCTAACACTAAAATAAAGTAGTACGGATCTTTTTTTTGGAAGAAGCTCGAATCGCCGGGAAAACTTCGTTGAAATTGATATAGCTGAAGTAGCATGATTGTAACTTCATAGCGCTTGGAAAACTACCGATATGCGAAAAGACCTTATCCTACCTTACTATTCTCTTCCACTAAGCTTCCCATTCCCCCCGACGCGGGATAAAATGGAGCCACAGCCCGCTGTAATTCGTCCATAAATAGATATCCGAGTCCAAATCAAATCTTGTAAACGAGAAGTTTCAAAATGACATATAAAAGGATCTTATTTGGAAACGAGACCCTCCTGACCAGTGGGAGAGAACTAAAAACACTCCATAGACACTTACCAGACAGATATAAATCAAGAGAAATGTTTCACCTTCAATAGTGCGATCTCAATTTATCTGACACTGAAAGTAGACGACAAGTTTTCAATCTGAATGCCATATCGTTTCATCAGTCTTTTTTCGCCACAAAGGGGTTATGGGAGTCGAACCCAATTCCATTATTCCGCGACCCAAAACAAAACATTTCTCTTTTCTACGATCATTTATGTTTCGCTGCTTTTCTACTTGGCTGTACGACATGAGTTTCAGTATACCAAAAAAAGGTCAAACCCGCACTGGAAAAATGTTGAACGATTTCTAGCGCTTTTCAAAAATACAATGCATTGAGTAAACGAGGTAAGACAGCACGCTCACTATATCTTTCATACTATTACTAAAGTACATGAAACACTCACTTCATCTTGACTTCAATTAGATTAACAAAACTAAACCATTGCTTGACGTGAACAGACGCTTTCTCATCAGACTGTTTTATCCAGCTTCATATAATACTTTATTTACTCAAGCAAAGACGAATCAAAACCTTTCTTTTTTTATGAAATTTCCAGTTTGAAAGCCAGATCGGAGGCGGATTCCTTCTTTACTTTAGAGTTTCCCTTTTTCATGCCTTAGTAGAAGAGAGGAGGCTGTCAGAGCCTACTGATCTGTTAGCAAATACTAGAGCAGATTCGATTCTACGCTCGGAACCTTGGTCCAGCAATCTACTAAAGCGCTTGGATCGGAGATCGCATGACCGGATGATCATCCTATTCCATCCCAAGCTTGGAAAGCTGTGCTTCGATGCGATTGTATACAGGGAGGAAGCCTTGAACTGTGCAAACGCGGAACAACCTCCAAACCGGATAAGATTTGGAGAGCTTACTACTCCATCCTAGGGTATGTATACTTTTTTGGTTATAAAGATTCGTGTTAGTCAAAGCTACTTGAAAGCTTGAGACTCGAAAGAAAGCAAGCTAGGCCCCTCATTCAATTTAGCTACTCAAGTCTTCTATCCACTATGTCCCTCAACCTAGCAGATGAAAGACAAAGAGCCTATAGCGTCTTCTCTGCCCACTGGTTTTGGAAATGGTCAAGAAGTTTCTTTTCTGGACATCCACTTCTTGTCCGAGTTTTCCTTTGAAAGTCCGATCCAATGCAATCTCATTCACTACTTGTAAACCTCCAAAACTCAAGTGAAAGAAGCCCGCATGCCCACTCCTCTTTCCCCCCATTGCTAGGGGCCTCGCCTTTGATGAAGGCTACATTCGATTTTGAATAGATCTGTAAAAGGCTAAACCCCTACTTTCACTATATCAAGAATCGACCAAATAAGGCAGATTGTGAACCCCAACGACAAACGAACCCACGGGCGGGACATTTTCGGGGACTAGCCCGCTTCAATAGGGAAATGCTGCACGGACCCATATATATAGAAAGAGAATCACCTTGATACTAAACCAGATCGAGCCCGGGATCTTCTTGGAAATGGGAAGATCTAGGATAGGCGGCCAACCTCCTGGAGAGAGCGATGTGCATAGACCAGGTGAGTAGGGATGCAGCTCCGTGGACCGCTCGTCGGGCCTGATAGGTGGTGGTATCACACCCTTCTCAAAGGAACCGTACGTGAGACTCTCGCCTCATACGGCTCCGTCCCGGAATCAGGACCTCTCCTTTGACCAACGGGTCCTCAAACCGGTAAGCGGGTTTTTTTATTCATTCATTGATTTATTCAAGGTAGCTTTAGCTTGCTTCCAAGTCCAAGCGCTAGCGTCTCAACCCCTCTCCTTCTCTCCGGCACAGTCGAGCAACTACGTCCCTCTCCTGATCAGTCGAGTAGATTCTCCCCTCTCGCTTTGCTTGTTTAGTAAAGTCAAGCTTTTTGATAGGAGGCTAGGGCACTCTTCATTCTTCATTTGAAACTCACGAGTGTCGGGTCGGGGATTTCTGCCTTGTTATCAAAAAGGGAGTTGGGTAAAGCAAACTCTCTCCTTGGAGGAGCACGGGCTTAGTCAAGTAGAACCGGGTTGCGCTGCTTGATGTTCCGATCGAAAACAAATCAGTGGGGCCATGCCGGTACGACTGAATATGCGTTAGAAAGGTTCCCCTACGACACCAAAAAAACCGGGCCGAACTTATAACCCGCCCGCTTCCATAGAACAATATCGTGGCAACGTAGACCTAAGTGGTAATATTGGATCCTTGGGAACCATCACAAGTACGGCCGGCCTATATTTGAACGAAAATGCCGTGTCGTCCAGCGGAGCCTAGAAGAAGGTGACTCGCGCAGACAGCTGACTCCTTTTCAATAGAAAAGAATAGCCAAACCAACCCAGCTGGCTGGTCAATCTCAGAGATCTTATCGGCCGGCAAACCGGAGACGGGCGACCACGGTCCCGACCTTACCAGCACCTGAGGTGTACTAATCAATGAAGCCCCGAAACCTACTTGATTTGATGAAAAAAGAAACCAAAGGAGTGGAATGAAATGAAACGACTACAAGGCCTAACCGGTCACGACATGTTGTTGATATTGATTGAGTTGGAGGGACTTTCGCTGACTGAATCCATCCATCAACCTAGACCCCGGTCACCTTTGTCACCAAAGCGTCACGACAACATCCAAAGGTTACCTTTGGATTCTTAAGTAGGGGGAAGCAGTATTTTCTTATGATGACCTGGTCGCGAGAGTACGATACATCGGTGTAAAAGATTGAGTTGGATCTGTGAGGTTGGTTATATATGTATATCGATATGTCGCTCCTTCCAATCGCCCTTCCTCACAACATAAGGTTGATCCCGTTCGATTAGCTCTCTCGCAACAAACAGAGGAACCGAGAATGAATATGCGCTTATGTGCTGCGCTTCGACTTAGTCCTCTAACTCTAACCTTTAGTCGACCAACCACCATCTCCTTCCTAGGAAACCATTTGCCTTTGAATTCCTTTCCTAGATAAGCTATCCTCTCTAGGCGGACCTACCTTTATCAATGAAGGTTGTACTCTTTCCCATTTTTTTTGAGTTGATAGCTCCTGGAACTAGCACACCATGGGTCGGGCTCTCGATCAGCATAGATGGGCGGTGTGGATAGGGTAGAAGAGAACCGGGCAGTACCTCATACTATGCCTTCCACTATGGAAGTGGGAATCCTCCTTCTCCAGGGGGGTCACAATGGTGAAAGATTCGGAAAAGGATTCCTCTATGAACGGGCTGAGAGATCCGGCATAACCACTCACGAAAGCTTCTTTCATCATCTTTGCAGACTTGCGCCAGTTGTCCTTTCACAATCCTTAATAGTAGATCCAATTCCGGCATCATGTAGAACTCAGATCCCAAGTACTAATCAATGAAGCCCCGAAAACAAACCTCTTTGCAAAAGGGACACCATAGGGGAGGTAATTCAATTGAGAGAGAATCTATCAGTTACTTAGCGTGACACAGCTACCTACGCCGACATGTGTATGTGTACAGGAACGGGTGCGGGAGCTACCCCCTGGTGCTTTGCCGGAAGCCCTTCATCCATCTAAATATATGGAAATTATACACGTCGGTCCAATGTCCGAACATCAAAACACTTCTGGATTTCGGGCCCCCCCTCATAAAAAGAAAGGGGAGAACCTGCCGCTTCGGATGAATTCTTTTTTTTGTGCTTTTCGGTATACCAGTGAGAGATCTGTTCCGATGGCCTCCGGCCACTGTCAAAGCCGGTAGGTTTTGGGTTTTTCCTTAGTCGAAGATCTGGCATTCAATGCTTATGAATTCCATTCAAAAGATGTCCGATCCTCCGATTGACTCGAAAAAGTGGTAGTCATAGGAAGCCAGCGAGAAAGCCAAGTTTGAAAGGTTCAGTTCATTTGCTCCTGACTTAGGATTGTCCGAGGAGTTCATAGTGAAATTCTCCCTACGAAAATGATCCTTAGACTCCTCCGGCGAGCCCATATAGGCCTGATCTTGGGAGTGATGAAGCCCTTGGGAGAAAGGTTACAGACAGCCCTGTCTCTGTCAAGCACTCTTATGAGAATAGGAGTCTTGAAAGCATTTCATTGAAAGGTAAAGGAGCAGTATCAAATCAACCAGCTCTATATCATAAGCCAAAGAGGGGAGATGAGATATTGAGTAGGTAGTAGCCACACCAACCCTTTTGGTCTCCCATATGCTTAAAAAGTAGTGTATGGAGGGGAAAGCTCGACTCTGACAGAGGGAAGTCCTTGACTGGACAGACTGATTGAGAGACAGACCAGGCCAGGCTACTTTCTATTCTATAAAGAATAGACCCTCTTTATTTCCTTATGCAGGATAGAAAAGTAGATCGTTCAACTCGGTCCCACATTGAATCTAAAATCGATCTTTGCTACATGCTGCTTAAGACATTGAATTCGAAGAAAGAGAGAGTGAGCAGCTGACTTGCAACCTAGGACCTAGGGGCAGGAAAGAGGATATTACCCCAACTTTCACTATGCATTCATTCGTGCACTATCTAAGATCCGATTCTCTAGCAACCTATTTGGAATATTGATTCATCTTCCCATCCTCTTCTTTCTATCTCCGTAGTCAGTCTGGCTGCATACTCCATCTGGATGAGTTCTGTGGCAAGCTGACGGATTCTGCAACTTCTTATCTTCCGAAATAAGTTTTTATTCTAAGAGCGGAGATTTCAAAGAGAGCACCGGATCTTGCATGAATGTGCACATCCGATTTGTTCACATCTTGAATATGACCCTTTGCCATAGACCAATTGCCAGAGATTGGCTAGCATGAGGACAGATAGGCTAAAAAGAGGTTAGCCCTAGTTGATTCTGCACTCCCTACCTTAAGAGGGGCATAGCGCTTGCTAAAGGAATGCTGACCGAGAAGCTTCCCTGGTCACGAGCGAAGGGGGAAAATCAATATACTAAAAAGCACAGACTGCATACGAGATAAAGATCTTATTTGCGGAATCAAAGAGAAGAGCGGGGAAGAAGGGATTGGATTCACCGAAGAGAAGATCCTTGAGGCAAGGAGATAGCAAATGGGAGTCCGTCTTTCTTCTCGGCCTAACGACTGAACTCTTATTGGGAGGCTGTCTTCTTTAAGCGAGCGAATGAAGAAAGGTGCTTTCCTTTACTAATCTAATAGAATACCCCTTCTCGATAAGTAAGGTAGGGGCTTGCTTCATATTTCCAATATTGCCCAGGGCTTGGCTTATCGCCTACTCCTGCTGGCAACGAAGTTCTTGGTAATTAGCAAGGCAAGAAGGAAGATCTTGGCGTCTCAGGGACAAATGCCACAGAAGTAGCTGTTTTCGCGTTTCGAGTTGTTGTCGCAATTGAATCATCATAGGTATAGGTCAGTGTTCCATTAACCGGTCTTTCAGGTCTGATCGTATCTTCTGTGAGAGTTGCCGGTGCTAATATTTTATGTTACAGTCAGAGCTGCAATTGAATACGGTGTTCTCGAATAAGCCGCTTGAGAAGAAGCGGCTATTTCATCCCGTCTGTCTGTAGTAAGCAATTCCTTTCCGGGCTGTGATTGAGAAAATATCCCCCGGTCTCCCCGATCGGTTTCGGTTCGGTGGTTGGTTTTTGGTTGAATGAATATCTGTACTTCCTATTAGCCCCGGCCTTACCTGATTGCTATAAAAGTTTGAAAGGTAGGTTTTTGAAGTGATGAAATGGAAAGGAAGAACTGCTTTATGGAGGAAATGCTTGAATTGGTTCGGTCTGGTGAGCGAAGTGCTTCCTCGCGAAAGAAGCCTTTCAGAGATAGGGTTCTTCTCTTTACAGAAGCACGAGTGGAACGCTTTCATGGCTTGATGGCTGTCTTCCTCTTTTTCTTTCACTGTGACTACTGGCATCTTTGAGCAACTTGGACCTGTCTTTCTTGTCCACCTATCTCTCTGGCCAAGAATAAGAGTCCGTGTCTCTGGAAAAGGGTTGACTGACCACTCATGCTCATCTCGATAAGAAGACTAGACTCCGCTGGGGTGATAGCTAGCTTAGGCTTCTCGGCTAGTCTCCCCTGCATTGTGTTAGCCGGCGACCACGAGCATTCTGTTCAATGCAGTCCACTCCTCATCCACTTCTTTCACCATATGCAGCCTTGTTAGCTTCCTCATCCTCACATGAGCCTACATCCTTTAAGGAAGCTAGTAAGGACAGTAGATGGGTTTCGGCTATGAAAGATGAGTATACCGCTCTTCTGCAGAATAAGACTTGGTATTGAGTGCCATATGAACCCTCTATGAACGTTGTTGGATGTCGCTGGGTTAAGCACTTAAGCTAAGGCATAGGGCGTAGCGAGTCAAAGAGGCAAAGTCAAGCAATCAGGAGCGTAGCGGATAATCTGTGCAAGAAGTGACTGACCCTTTTGAAAGCAACGGAAGATCCTGAAATTGAGACTTGATTTTATACACTATTCATCTTATCTTAAACGAAGATATTCGTGGTTTTGGCCTCATGAAAACTATTCCCTGAGGAGTCACCCTAATAGTGTTCAGAGGGGGGTTGCCCGATTCCTTATGTGATGCCTTTATTTGATTCCGAAGTGCCTTTGGCATGATCGTTTCGAAGTGATTTAATCTTTCAGAAGATAGTCTTCCATTGATCTATCTATAGGCATAGGCTAGTCATTAGCTTGAGATCGGCCAATTCGGGTCTTATGCGATGCGGAATTGATCCTTTCTCTGAGGAATGAATGCTCACATCGGCCTCTACTTCTAGCTCTGATTCGCACCTCTCCTAGGCCTCATTTTCCTCCGCTCCTTGTTCGTTCCTCACCCTTTCTCTTGTCCACAATCGCCTTTTGACTAGAGGTAGAGAGAGAGAAAGCCGCCTCCCTCCACTATACGATACCACTGCTGCCACTTCTGAAGCTATCGGGGATCCACTTTTTAAGATTGATTATACCGCCAACAACCATAAAAAAGTCTTTTTAGCTTTAGCGAGGCTCGATGGAATTGAGCTCGACCTTTGCTCCTCTCCCGCTATCGTGACTTTATGCGAGTGTATTATAGAACCTCATTA
The DNA here is from genome assembly GCA_036897365.1 of Geranium brycei. Classification (NCBI taxonomy): domain Eukaryota; kingdom Viridiplantae; phylum Streptophyta; class Magnoliopsida; order Geraniales; family Geraniaceae; genus Geranium; species Geranium brycei. The sequence goes on from JAYMTP010000604.1 coordinate 16,647, forward strand.
GAGCTTTTCTTTTGAAAGATAAGGAAAGTAGAAAGTTCACAATGAAGAAAGACTGTGACAGGTTTTTTATGTCTCGGATCCACGCCCGAATCATCAGCAGTATACAAAGATTTGAATCACTCAAAAATTGGTCTCGTCGTCTGGTGTGGAAGAATTTCGTCTTTTTATCGCCAAACTGAATCCACTTGGACCTCTCTGAAACCACAACTACTCCTCTGTACATATAGGGAAGACCACTACTGAGACTGGAACTCAAAGGCCTCCAACGGTAACTTCAACTCCAGGTCAGGCGGAAGCACTTTTAGGGCTTAGGACGAGAAATACATCTTTTACACTCACTTTTTACCTAGAACCAGCTGACTTCACAGATGGATTGGCATTGAAGTAGGCAAGGCAAATTGATACGGGGCCTGGACCAACTAAGAAAGAAAGTGCAACTTCTGGAACTGCTGATAGACCTTTTCCCTTAAAGAAGAAATCTCCATTCACTGCAACTCAAACCTCAGGCTAAGCGATTAGCTTAGTTAGACCTTCCCGGTGTATGAGGGGAGACTGCGAGAGTTCCAAGCCAAAAATCCCTACCTTGATTGTTTTACTTCTGATCTTGAAGGCATATTGGGGTATTCTTTCATGGCCAGGAAGGACAATGAAATTCAATTTCGGTGTAGATGTATTCTAAAGTAGCACGAACTAGGAATAGTCTTGACGTCAGGAATAGAAGGAAGGTTCTTTTTAGAGAATAGCAGCGCTTTTTTCTTCCTTTAAAAGAGAAATTTATGTCTTTTCAGAGTCAACCATTGATTGGTCTTTCCGGGTAGCTTCACACGGCACCTAGGAAGCTGAGCAGTTGTCAGAAAGAGTAGTGAATGGGTCACCTGGTAATAGCTGGGATTTCGGATTCTACTTAGAAAAGCTATGTCTCGAGAACGCCTTCCTTCTAACTAAGGCAATTGGTCTCTCACGTTGGATATAGATAGGCCGACGTTGCCAATGCAAGTGAAGCGCGTAAACGACCTGAAGATTGGTGTTGGCATTAGGTTTCTATATAGCTATGATAACGATGACGGTGACAGCCGCGTCTTCTGTAAAAAAGTAAATGAGCTTTGTTTAGTTCTACTCGGGAATTGACTGGTCTTCAAACTTGAAATCTAAGTTCCATCACGGACAAAGACAGGGAATCGTTTCGGAAAGTCCAGCTGTCCATTCTTTTGACTCGCTCATTTTTAGACTAATATGTCACTCTATCCCTATTGGAACTGTCGACTTTCGCTTTCTCAAAGCCCTATCCCTCAATGTTTCTCAAAGAATCCTACCAGAAGGAGAGTGCATCGAAGTTCCTCCTGGCAAGAGGGAGAAGGTCTACTAGTTGGCTTCCTGTAATCCAATATTGCTTCTATCGAAGAGCTGAAGAGATAGATCAAAGAAAGAGTAGCGATTTTGACAGACATCCTTAGCAGCGTATTCCTTCAGTCCAATGAGGATAAAGAGTGAGAGTCTGAGCCTCCATCTTTGAACCTTCTATTGGTGTCTCAACATCTGCAACCAATTCTCCTAAAGGAGTCAATGGGATGCCCTTCTTTGAGGATCTTGTTTTCCCCTGCAGTCACCCTCTTCTTTCTTCCTCAAGCTAGGGGAGGATAGACCAAAAAAGCTTATTGACCCGTTCGAGCGGCAAAGCGAAGAACGACTACACCGAAGACTTATGTCAAGCCTGAGCATCCAGCCTTTTCTCCCCACGATGTAAGCCGAACGAATGGAACCAAGATTGTTGACTATACTTAGACGATATTACCTCAGATTCCTATATGCTTTAATAGAGAGAATATCCCAGCTAGAATAGCAATAGGATATAGGAGAGACTCCGGAATGATTGGCCTTATTTCAGAGATTGGACTCTCTGACTGTGATTAGACCCTACTAGTCAGAAGCTCGAGCCAGGTTCCCTGGATCTACGTGTTCCTAGTAGGGGTCAAATGGATGAATTAAGAAGCGCGCCTCGGTAGACTTCAAGAGAAGAGCTTATGCTCTGACTATAGCACCAACCAAAAGCAGATTCTCGGCATCTCAGAGCAGAATGGATTCCCTTGCTTTCGGGCGATTCCTCTTTGAGCCCGGCCACTCTTTTCATTTACTATCGAGAACTGGATTCGTGAAAATAGAGGATCTCCACTTATAGCTGCGTAAGAAAAGCTAGTCAAAGGAGCTGGAAGAGATCCCGCCTCAGATGTACTTAGGGATGATGAATCCCCTTTTGTTGCTCAGTTCCTCAATCAACCCTATGATCCTTAGATTTGGAAGGAATGACCTCGAAAGGTGAGTGAAACTATCTCTTTTGGAGAAACTGTTTGAATTATATATTCAAACTTGAGACTGCACTCCGTTCTGATGGGTTGACCGAGAAAGAGATTCTAGATTCTCGGGATGAATGGCGAAGGATTGCCTTTACAACGGATACCCGAGAGAAATATATGACACCACAAGGCATCGATGCCTGCCTGATTCAAATATTCAGGATAGTCAACCCTATAAACGCATTATGAATGGATTGAAAAATGGAACTATTAGACCAGACCAGACATCAACCATTCTTTTTGGAGTAGTGTACTCGTTATCAAAATGGGAAAACAAAACAGATGTGGATTCGATTCATCGAGTTGGCTCCATCAAAGCATAAGAGGCTACTAACTAAGTAACGGAGTCTCTCTATCTATCAGATCTATATGTATGATATGAAGCCTGGCATTACGGTTCACAAACTATGATTCGGCTAAAAGAAGATGTAAAAGCTTTCTCTCTTTAACTTCACGGTTAAGAAAAGTATTTTAGCTCGATTCCGTGCCAAGTCTAAATTCTAAATTTCTTTTTTCTTTTCAAAGAGTATTCTAAGGGCGGTTCCTTAGCTTCACATCTACATCTACTTATAAAACACGTACACACAAGCAAGCTTGAATCCAATCCTGTTTCACTGAGAATGCCGTTCGTTACGTTACTTATAGCCTTTGAACGGCAGCTACACATTGGTCGAGACTCACACGACAGTCGATTTCGTTTAGCTAAGTGGCCTGTAAATCAAGCTCACCCTAACATCTGCTTGAACTCCCGCTCTGATCCATCTCCTATCCTTCTTGGGAAAGCTGTGGGAATAACCTCTTGGTAGGTAGCTAGTGCATACCAAAGTTGCTGACTTTTCTGAAAGATCGATCGGACGAAAGTGTCTGGTTGGACCTGTTAAGCAAGCAAGTACCTTTCTGTATTTGCTGGTAATTACTTCAAAGCAAGAGTAGCTTTCCATCTTAGTCAGTCTGGAATCAATATACCTTTCTAAAGCGAAATAAACTACTAGCAGGAAAGATGCTACCCGTGATGAAGAGCTAGCAGATTGATTCGAACCTACGATAAACAAAAGCCTACATAGCAGTTCCAGTGCTGCGCCTTTTTCAAAATGTCCCGTCAGTGACATTGACTGAACCCAATTAGGTCAGTAGCTGGCCGAGTAGCTGATAGACCAAATAAGCACCTATCTTCGCGTCCATTGATGTGATGCTCGGTTGAACGTGTGAATGAGGATTGACCGATCGCAAGTTCCACTCATCAAAGGCCCCTATCGTTATTGTATTAGCATTCGCTTAGGTGCTAAAGGAAAGGTATTAAGGTAGATATGTAAATCACTTAGTCCTTGAACTAGGGATATGGCCTAGTAATCCAATTCTAATAGAGCTCTACTAGTGCTAGTGAAGGAGGAAATCATCTTTGACATAGATGGGGAACTCACTTTTCACTGTTTGCTTCACAAGCGCAGCAGGCAGACCTTAGATCATTGCAAGCCCTTCTATGCCTATCTTCCCCTCTGCGCCTTGAACAGAAGAAAAAGTGCACGCCTCTTACTTCAGCGGGTGCTATCACTTAAGAAAATCAAATATATGGGTCATTCTTAAAGACTACCACCTTCCTCGGGCATTGGAAGATGAATCAACTCCATAGTTGCTGGATGACCCGGGCCTTCTTTGTGCCTTGGTGTTCACTGTAGCACTATCGACCTTGAAGGTCAAGTGAGTGTTCCATGAACTCAATCCCACAAAAATGCTGTGGCATAAGTGATCTAGCTACATTCTATTACCGGTTGACACCCCCTTTTTACTTAAATCAGTCTTATGGGATAACATACACAAGTATGCTTCTATCAATTGGATGTTTGAAAAGAGGAACTCGAAATATCGTAAGAGAAGAAAAAGAATCAGAACGCCCAAACAATCCCATTTCTTTTTTGGTTGGACTCACCGGCGATTTACAACAAGCCTTTCTTCCTTTTAGAGCAAAAAGCGGAACTACAAAACTACTAGAAAGCTAGAGAGGAAAGAAATGTTTTCAGGTACACCTATTTATTCGTTGTTGCTCTTTCTTTTCTTCTCCTCGCTTTACTTCCTTTTGCGCTTTGTTTTACAGCCGGATCGTGACTTGATAGCGCGGCCGCCTTTCTTCTTTGTGGTTCTGACGAGCCTCAAACTGGAATGGGTGGTTTGGGAAATCAAGAACTTCCGCTTTATGGTCCGTTTTCTTATAACGGCTATAGGGGCGTGCCCGGAAAAAAAAAAGGATATAAGGGCAAGGCTGAGATGGTACAGAAGATGTCTGCTGGGGACGTGGCGGTTATTTTGTATAATGCGCGAGCACAGGACAAGGAGATAAAGTTACCGATAGGTTTTGGCTTTCTTTCCATTCCTTGTGTTTTCATTTCTATTTATCCTTTGAATTACTCATATATATCCTATTCATTTCATTTCGCATCGGAAACTATTCTAGGAGAAGTTCGAATCCGTTCCCTTCGGATATTGATAAGTCTTGCTTTGACATGGTTTACGTCTTACTGGTTCCCGGAAGAGTTAATATCTCCATTAGCTAAACCTTTTATGACCCTGCCTTTGGACTCGCATTTTGTTTGTACACAATTAACGGAGGCCCTCTCGACATATCTTGCAACGTCTTCAATAGCATGCTTTTACTTCGTCTTTCCCTTGAAAAGTTATCAAATTTGGTCCTTGTTGGTCCCCATTAGCTCTGGGAAACAAAGGACGATATACAATCGATTCCTACATTTAAGTGCTTCTTTCTTCTCCTTGTTCCTGTTCCTAACTCCTCCCTGGGTAGTTCCCAATGTTTGGGACTTTCTATACTTCGTGAGTGAAACATCAACAAATTCGCTCATGATCAAGTTACAACCTAAGATCTATGACCATATTATGTTAACTCTTTGTATTTTGTTCATTCCATCGATATGCTCCCAGATACCTGTCATTGTGATCTGTTTGCCAGAACCAAGGAGTCTTTCTGTGGAAACCTTGACGAACAATCGTTGTTTTTTGATGGTTTTTACGCTTTTCACAGCTGCTCTTTCCACACCTCCGGATATCTGGTGCCAAATTCTCGCTCCTTTCCTTATTTCTTCGATAATAGAGTTGGTTATCTTTGTGGCATTTCTTTTACAAGTTCGTGAAGAGGACTAGACGAGGAGGGAGAGCGGCTGTAGAGTTGCTAAGGAGGTTTCTGACACCAATCATTGACAAGCGGAAATCATTGACAAGCGGAAATCATTGACAAGCGGATGAGTGGTCTTATGGGCGTTTCCTTTCTAAACCTAGTTCACGAAACCTAGTGAGCCAATTACCTTCTATCATTCAGCTGTCAAGTAAGACTGATGATCCAGAGTCCAATCACTAAGGAAGTCTCTTACTCCCCTTCCCAGCTAGTAGTAATCATCTCTTACTCCCCTTCCCAGCTAGTAGTAATCAGTTGTTCTTTTCCTGATTATGTCGAGAGCTTCCGTTCATCGCTCCCCTTCTACCCAGACAAGAAGGAGAAAGCAAAGGTTAGATGTTGTAGAACCCTTGTTTAAGTAGAACCCTTGTTTTACAACGCTAGGGCTGAGGTCTGCGAACTAACTGATAAGGATGCTCAGTAAGCGATCTATTTTGGTATTCCATTGGCTTAGAAGACAAAGGGTTAGTCAAAATGCTCTATACCCGGGTTCCCAATAATCCCAATTCAAAGACTACCATGATTTCCTCGCTTAAGCCTAAGAAGGTAAGGCAAGTAAGGGTAGAGATTCATTCAGTGAACAAGTTGGGGACAGGCCAACGTAGGGTCCCAGGATAGTGGTTGATTTGTTCTAACCTCCCATAGCAGCGGGCTCATATGTATCGCTTGCTCTTTATCGACTGGAGAAGAACCCTAATAGTTTGGCTTGGACGCGTCTTAACATACTCTCCTCTATCTTTAACGAGACAGACAGAAAGACAGATCTCGAGCAAAGCAAAGCGATGAGGTAAAAAATGCACCCACTATGAATGGCAACCTTTAGGGGATAATACTCTCCACCAAAAAAATGATGGACTGGCTAAACACAGGTCCTTCAAACCTTTAGGGGATAATAGCAGAAAAATGAACACACAAAACACGGCAACCTTTCCAATTACCGGTCCGAATATGAGATGTGGGCTTAGTCTCAGTCGGGCTATTAGTAGTATGATTAATGGAAATATGCTTTGTAGGGCTATTAGTAGTATGAGATTTTTTAGTTCGTATTCGAGTGATAGAACTTTGATAGATACAACTATGGTACAAGATTACTATAGCTATTGGGATTTTTTACTGGGTATTACTGAGTGTCAGAAATATAGGGTGAGATATCCTGGAAACATCTACGTTTATACGAGTTTTCTTCATAAACCTCGGTTGTCGCATTGTGAGACGTTAATATTAGCCTTTATCCGAATGCTTGAGGTGTATGCGTACCAAATATCTAGTTCATATGTGAAAGTTACCTTGGGTTATACGGTTCGATTAGAAAATAAGACAGAGTTTTCATACACATTGGGTCCTGCAATACCACTCTATGATCTATCTGGGTCATTAATTCAAAAAAGAATGGTCTATGATCAAATAGAACGACAGGTGAGTCAACACTCTGAGCAATATGAGAAGGCATTTGTAATGGGTGTATTTATGAATCTATATTACAAACAAAGTGGGAGTCCTTCAGAGATTGAGTTTCCAGTGATACCTATTGAGACGTTGAGAGAGAATATTCGGATATCAATGAATTCTGAGATCCTAAGTTCTGAATACCCTTTAGCAGCATCTCTTCTAACAAAACCTTGTCGTATACCTTCTAATATAACCGCATTTCAGGGGATTTCAATAAAAGAGTCTCGTCCCTTCCTAGTTGCGGATATAGAAACTGTGATGGTGGATGGAGTACAAGTCCCATATGCCGCGGGATACTTATCAGTCAATCCCGGTGATGATCTTACAACCTTACCAATTCAGACCTTTTTCAGTGAGGATCACATAGATATTTATTCTGACTTTGATTTGAGGAGTAAAAGTATGTTTGTTCAATTTTGTTCCAATATGGAGTATTGTGTGAAGAAAAGTAATGGAAAGATTCGCACTATCTATTTTCATAATTTAGGCTCATTTGATGGTTTTTTCTTAATGAAATATTATGTTTCAAAAGGAGAAAGGTATAAAATTAATCCATTGATTCGGAACTCAAAAGTATACGAGCTTAAAGTCTATCTGGATGGTAAATTATTAATGCGCTTTAGGGATTCCTATATCTTGCTTCCTGGCTCTTTGGCATCATTGGGGAGAACCCTATGCCCTGAATTAGGCGCTAAAGGCTCAATACCTCATGAGGATTTGGTGGTGTCTGATCTTCAGCATATGAGATCTGATTTGATCGAATATCTTAGACAAGATATTCTACTATTAGGAGGTGTGATGTTGAAGGCTCAAGATATTAATTGGAAAAAGTATAAGATCGATGTCGAGGATGTAATGACAGTGTCAGCGCTATCCCTGAGGATCTTCAGACAGAATTATTTTGATGAAACAGACTTTCATATTCATTTACCAAATAGAAATCAAGACTCTTTTATTAGGAGCGGTTACTATGGTGGTCATGTGGACGTTTATAAGCCATATGGAGAGAACCTCTTTTACTACGACGTAAACTCTCTATATCCGTTTATAATGAAAACCTTTCCTATGCCAAGTGGAGCCCCTGTTTGGAATAATAAACTAAAAGGCGTAGATTTGGATAATTTGTATGGATTTATAGAGGCATATGTTGTATGTCCTCAAAGTATAGAACGCCCTTTCTTGCCTTATAAGGATTCGTATGGAACATTAATTTTTCCTACAGGTAAATTCACTGGAGTTTACTTTAGCGAAGAATTGAAGTTCGCAAAAACCCTAGGCTATGAGATCCTACCTATTCGGGGTTATTTGTTTGAGAAGAAGCCCAGTCCATTCAAGGGTATAATATCAGACCTCTATGAAAGTCGACTAGACGCTAAGAAGAAAGGCGATGAGGCGATGTCATACATATATAAGATCCTGATGAATAGCCTCTATGGTAGATTTGGTATTAATCCTGAAAGTACAGTCACCGAAATATGCAAGGAAGACAGATACATGGCTTTACTGATGAAGGATAATTTTGAATATGCTGATCAGCTAAATGAGACTTATTACATGGTTAAATACATCTCAAATTCTAGCTTAGCAGAAGACGATGACTGGAAAGCACCGAAGATGTCGGCTGTTCATTTGGCTGCCGCAATTACCGCTTGTGCCCGTATATACATGTATCCTCACATTTCAAGACCTGACTGTTTCTATACAGATACGGACTCTATAGTTTTAGGTAGTCCTCTATCTGAGGATTTAATATCATCCTCAGAAATTGGTCTATTTAAACTAGAATACAAAGTCTCAAAAGGTATCTTTTTAGCACCAAAGAGCTACATGTTGAAAGATGAGGATGGGTGTACTATTCTCAAACACAAGGGTGTAGCTAAAGATATGGTAACCTCAGAATGGTTTGAAAGGCAATATGCAGATCCAACTCTAGTAGAGGAGCTGACTTTGGGGAACCCTTTCAGAAGAGATTGGAAAAATCTCCAGATTTGTAAAAAAGAAATTCACCTACGATTAGGCCTACCTAAGAGTTCGAAAAGAGAGAACGTCTATGATTCAAATAATGTCTGGGTGAGCACACGACCTATTGAAGTACTCAACGTAGGATCTGAAGATGCGAATATAATTCTAAAATATGAGCTGAATAAAGAGAAAGGGAATTCTTACAGTCAGTCCACTACAGAAGAAGGTAAAAATACGTACACTAAAGAATCGACTCCAACACCAACTCCAACTCTCTACACTTACAAGCCAAATAAAAAGACCAAGAAAAAGCACAAGGCTAAGAAGGACAAAGACAATAGCTCACCCGGTAGACCCAAACCGGATTCATAAAAGATAAGGGCAATACGAAATGACCGATCGAAGCGTTGAATTAGTGAGTGCTCGAAGCGTTGAATTAGTGAGTGATGCTCATCACTCATCCGCTTGTCAATTCATTCTTGGTGTCAGACTCACTCGGAAATGATTGGTGTCTTGTTCAGGTGTGGGCTTAGAGTCTGCTCATTCTTAGAGTCTGCTCATTACAGGTTGCGTATGGTGCCTTCCACTTCTGTTCTTATCAAATCGAAGCGGGGAAAGAAAAGCACAGAAAGGGAGTCGCTAGACTGACTCGGGTTCGGGTCAAAGAACATTTCATTGATCATATAAGCTGATAAACTGGAATGAGAACTGTCCCTTTCGGGATAGTTCGAATGGGTCTCTGTAGCCTGTTTTCGGGTTATAGTAGTCCAGTGTAATTGAGGGGGTTCGGGGGGATACTCCCCCTGAAATGCAGCTACTAAATAGCATTCTTTTGTTTAGCTACTTGTTTCAGTTTGGAATGAGCAGTGTCCTGATGGATACTGCGACATGGAGCTGCTTTTCCCTTAGTTTTACTGTATGGCTATTGTCAGCTTTTTGGAATGAGCGTTTTCCTTATTAGGAAAGCGCGAAATGAAGCTACTTTCTGTATTAGTTTAGGAACACTGTAAGAGTAAGGAGTATCTATTCTATTACTTTTGTTCTAATTGGAATGAGCACTGTCCTAAAGGATAGTGCGAATGGAGCTAGTTGTTAGAGTTGCCTTCTTACCGTAACGATCTAAAGAGAGCTCACGTACTCCAAAAAGGGAGTGAGCGAATACTTTAGTTTCCTAACGGTGAGAAGGTAACGACTAGAGGGGATTGTTTTTGTAATGAGCAGTGTCCCTTGTTGGATACTGCGAAATGGCTAATGCAGCTACTTGTTTGTGTTCCCTGATATAGTCTAGTTTTCCAGAAAAAAGTACTCTACCCTAAGAGAGGAATGAAAGGGATAAGGGCTCTTAGGGTAGAGGATTCCAAGCTTCCCTCTTGTTTTATGAATTCTTGAAAAGGGAATATTCGATATATCCATTACGGGCGGGATCCTAATCCTAACTGTTCTAGTTCTAGTATCTGTATTCCTACTGGCCTGAAAGTATAGATTCCTTGGTTTTGTATGTCCTTTACTTAGTTTCTGTTTCTAAGGTCAAAGACAGTATAGTTGCTATTGGAGCTTCAATGTATCTGTTTGCTTATCCCGAGTTTGTGTGTAATCTAATTCCGCGAAAAGTCTTTCTACTTGTATTTCGACTAATTCCCTTGTGTAACTTGTATTTTAGTGTTTTTCATTTCAAGTGGGTTCCTGTAATGAGTACTTTCCTGAACAGGAACAGGAGGGTGCGACATGAAGCTTCTTTATTTGTTTGTAGTTCAATGTATTCCCTTGGTTTCAGTTTGTTGGATGTAAGTACTCCGCTTCAATGCAAGGGTAGATTGCTTAACCTTGAAATGTTGGATTTAGAATATTTGCTTTCCCAAGACAAACGGTGTCTTAGTCTAGTGTACTGGTAGCTATTGTATCTATCTGTTTCCCTTTGTTTGAGTATCTATATCGATTACGGTATCCTAACTGTTCTGGTTCCCTGATCCTGATATAGTCTAGGTTTTCCGGTGTAAGTGCTCCCCTGAGAAAAGGGGAGATTCCATCTCTGTATTTGGAGCTTTCATGTATTCCCTTGGTTTTCCATATCCGGGTGTGTAATTGAGTTCCAAGAGACGGGTCTACAATGCCATTTCCGATCCCTAAAACCGTATTTCTCTATCTGTGTTTTCCCGGAATACGTAAACAGGCCTTCGCAGCGGCTTAGCTTATTTGCTACTATTTTGTTTACTCGTTTAGTCAGGCTAAGGGAATGCAATCCCTTTAGCTGCATTTAGTTTGTATTACAGGAACTCAGTAAGTCAACTGATTCTCTATTTTCTTACTCTGGTATGTATCTAGCTGGTAGCTGCTATTGATGCTCTATCCCAGTTTCTTTAGCTAACTGAGTTTCTCTGTTTATTCAATGTAACTGGAACATGTATTTGTATTTGGCTTCCCTTGTGTTTGTAGCTTTGTCCGAATACAAACGGTGCCTTATTTGCAGCTTAGCTTAAGTCTTTAGTCGAACTGGGAAGCTAAAGCCCTTGCCTTTGTCTGAATTCTTGTAATTCCGATTTCTGTTCTGTAAAACCCTACTCCTGAGTTTCTGTCCCTTGTTTTTTCAGATGAAGAATATGCAATCTAGTTCCAAGAAAACTATTCTACTTGCATTTCTGATCCATGAAATGTCTTACTCAGTTAGCTACTCTACTGACTGTGAGCTTCCCTTTGTTTGAGTATCTGTATCGGCTTTATTCTAGTATCTGTCTTTATTGGGCTACCAGAAATCCTAATCCCTTTACTTTCTGTTCCCTGATCCTGATATAGGAGCGTTTTCCAGAACAAAGAAAAACAAGTAGCTCACAAGCAACAGAACAAGGAAGCTCAACTCAAGAAACAGGAATATAGATACAAGTCATTCAAGCTACAAGTAAAGAATCTCTCCCCTCGGTCGAGGACTTATTACATTGACCAACCGACCGAATAAAGATGCTTCATGTCGAAGTATCCATAGAGGGAAACTTCTCATTCCCTGGACCTGAAACCCAATACAGAATACAGGAAACCGGAAAATGAAGTCTCTACTTACCTTACAGTCGAGGGATCTCTGGAAAACAATACTATATCATCAGAGTAATCGGTAGAGTAATCGATACAGATACTATTCCCTGCCCTATCATATAGCCCGAACATAAGGGAAAACCGGTTAAGTAGGGTTTCACAGAAAAGAAGTACCAATTACAAGAACAAAAGTAATACAAGGGAGTATCTAGTCCCTTACTAATTCCGAAGGAAAAGAAAAACTAGAAGAACTCAGATAAGGGATACCCAGAAACTTACCTGAAAGGAACAAAACAAGTAGATACCTCCCAGACATAGTAAGCAACGGGAAAGCAAAGCTACAGAAACTCAAGGGAACATTAGCTGCAGTAGCCATGTCGCACTATCCACCTGGACAGTGCTCATTACAAGGAACGTCAGACTCTTTCGTTACCTGCTACCTCCAGGTTGGACAAGTAGTCGACACTCCCTTTTAGAGTACGTGTCCTCCCTTGTCTTCCTTGCGGTATCAGCTAACTGAAACAATCCAGCTACACTCGCAGTACCCATCGGGGCACTGCTCACTCCAAGGGGCTCCACTCGAACTCTCCCGAAAGGGAAAGTTCTCCCTCCAGTCTTACAGCTAATAAATAATACAATCTGTTACTAGAGGAGTAGCTTCAGTAGCTGCATTAGCTTCAGTCTTTATCTACTTCCCTTAGTATGCTAGCTAGTTTGGAATGAGCACTGTCCCTTGATCAATTGGGGGTTTGGGAGTTCCTTCCTGGTCTAGCTCGAAGCGGGGATCTTAACAACATTCCAAGCAGTCATGCCTCATTATCGTATACTAATTTGTTCTCGTATACTAATTAGTAATGAACGCAGTAATTATGACTTCTGTTTTGTAAAAGTAGTTTAAACTTATTCCACTTAACATCAATAGAAGGCACCTTATTAGAATCACTCACTTGATTACCGCACACTGTTTCAACATAGTTGTTGTAACATTCAATAAACGCTTTAACATTTTGACTCCAAGTCTGCTTATTTTTTGTTGGTGTAAGTGATAGCAATAAAGCCGAAAGAAAATCTGATGGAATAGGCGAATATGGTGAATAAGGCTCAAGCTTAAGAATATCTGCGTATGGATGAATAAGATTCTCTTCAATAAAACTATTAATTATATGAAGAGGATTACCCATATCAATAAAGACCTTTGTATATATTTCAGGGACTAGGTGGACGAAAGGTGGAGTTGTGATAAAATTGTCATGTACGGTATAGATAGCCGCACGATGCCTCAATAATGACTCTACTACTTTCAAGGCTATGTATGCATCCTTTTGATGAATAAAGTTGGCGCATGTTGAGGTTTTAGTCTTTCGCCAATCCCTCTTATCTGTAGCTATTGTTAGAGTAACCCTTCGTCTCGTTTTTGAACTCTTTTCATAAACACTTATATTTTCTTTATCGAAAGCCTTGTAATCCTGTATTGTAGTGAAATACGGTATACTGTATAAAACAGGTCTATCCAAAGCTGAACAAAACCATCCAATAATGGTAATTAAATTCATGAAGAGGGAAGAAAGGTCCCTTATAAATTAGGCGAAGTGAAGAGGGTATCTATATACTCGACCAAAGGAGGGACCACTCGTATCAAAGAAAAGAGGTAGGCGAAAGGGAAAGGAGTAAGGGGAGAGAGAGAGATTCATGTCAACGAAGCGAGGAAAAATGTTACTTATAAGCCAACAAACTGGTCAAATATCAGTGCCCAAACCCGAAGAAGGAACGAAAGGAAAGGATTGATTTAGCGAGAGTGAGGAAGAAAGGTATTGATTGATTTCTCAAGTTGATAGACTGACTTAGGGTATTGATTTATCGCCCGATTTGTTTTGCCTTTATTTAATGTTGTAAGGGTGATAACGAAAGGTTCCCTAGATCTCTTATTGAGGAAATCGAATCTATATGCTCGTAACGAAAGGAGGACAACTCACTGAATGTAGTATTAGTATAGGTAATTGGACAACTCACTGAATGTAGTATAGGAATTGAAAGATAATGCTTTGATATGTTGTTTAGAGAGTGGAATCATGGACCATGCGGGTCTTTCGTTCCCCGGATGCGCTAGTGACTAGAAAAGGTGTAGTTCATCTAGCTAATGATCAGACGGAAGAAATCGCGGGCATATGAGATGTCAATCCCTCCCATAGGTAAGATTTGGAAGTGAAAGAATGTTAGGCCCACCATAATGAGAATGTTGCTATTGGTGACTTAGTTTGACTAAAAACTATCTTATTAGGGATAGGGATTCATTAGTAGCTTTTTAGCTTATTAGGGATTCATTAGTAGCTTTTTAGGGATTCATTATTAGCTTTGGGATGAACCGTACGAGAATCTACCATAACTTAACGAGAATCTACCATAACTGAATCAATGGTTAGTCTCAGAACTAAGGGAAATCATGTTATATCATGCAGCGTATAAACCTTAACTGGTTTCTTATTCACACTTGAATCCTATGTGTCGTAACATTCCATATTTTATAACAAGTAGCACAAAATAGAACTCCATCATAGAGAAATATGTAAATACGAATAGAAACCACATGTTTCTCATTACTCAAATAGTTATTCATGCACAACCTCAAATAGTTATTCATGGCTATGACACTCTCACGAATAATAATCCATACACGTAATCCATAATTATTTAACAACAACATAAAACCTAGCCCAACAAACCTAGCCCAACAAACC
>JAYMTP010000605.1:0-31344 GCA_036897365.1 Geranium brycei
ACTGGTTTTCACGGAGGGGCCCGGCTGGTTTGTGTTGGGTTTCGCGGCGGCAAGGGCAACATGCGACGACACGATGGTCCATTGGGGAGTAGATAGGAGATCGGAAGGGGATTCGGTGGGTGCAGGCGGAAGATGAAGGAGAGAAGAAGCCGGGACGACTTGGGGAGTTGGGGTTCGTGGTCGGCGAATTTTCACAAGGGCTCGGACACGGTTCAGGTAGGTGATGGGAATTGGTTTTCGGCAAATCGGATCCTAGCTTACTGAAGAGGGATGGGAGATCGTTCGAGGTCAGAGTCGGAAGGACTGGAGGAAATCCAGGGAAGATAGAAGAACATATCAATCAGGGGGAGCATGAGGTCGGGCTGGTGTTCGGGGAGCTAGAGGAGGGGGTCCATTGGTTTGTTTTACTGGTGTCCAATCGTTGCTTGATTACTCGATACTGGGAGGGATCGGGGGTTCTCTGGTGTCGATGGGTTGATTCTGGCAAGCACGAAAAGCTTAGAGGGCTTTGATTTTTAAAGATTTGTGATTCCCTTAGAAATGTCAATTGTTGTCGTTGGAAGAAGGATATTGATCACATGGTTGATCGAGGAAGCTTTTTCAATACGTTCTGCAGTGGAATCACGAGGTTTCTCCACCCAATCGAGGTAGAGGATACGGCTCTGTATAATATTAACTAGTTCGATTCAATTGGTCTTTGGGGTAATCTTGGAGTAGCATTCTGCAGTGGGATCACAGGATTTCTCCATTCATATGAGGTGGAGAATGTGGCTCTGCATGATGCTAAATAGGTCGAGTCCGGGACGAGTGTTTCTATTTTTCCTTGTTACTCTTTGAATTATGTGGCTCATGAATTATTCATGTATGATTTAATTAAACAGTTGCTAGAATCACAGTGCGGTATCTGTCCCATTATCTGTTGCTTCGGATGTCTCGCATGATGCCGAGTTAGTTGCTTAATAATATTAACATTTTTCCCTAAAAATACAAATAAATTGGCACACTTTCTAAGAAAGCACAAATATAATACTTGTTACAAAATTAAAATAACACAAAACTACTTTTAAGAACTTACCTTAAATATTAAACATATGTTAATCAACGTACGGATATTTTACTAAGTCCAACGAAATTAATTATCTACAAAATTAATCATGCTATGGGCTAAATGTGTTAATGGTTCAAATATATCTTATCCTTGACGAGTAAACAGAACTAACGTCAATAAATCATGCACGATATATTGTGTTTGTTTTTGTGTTTGATTGATTATTAGTGTACGTTAACATAACTAATTATTGATCGACACACAATAAATGTAGCTCACAAAAGATTATGGATAAATTATTAATTTGTCACCAATAATTTAAAAATAAACAACCTTCCCAACTAGTTGGGCAAAACAATTGATGCCTACATTATTATTTACTAGCACAACACTCTTCATTATATTGTCTGGACATGTTTAACATAAGGTTAGATCATTAATCATTATAAATTAGCTTTTGCTTATCATACTCAACTTTACTCACTAACAAGCATGAACTTGAATTTAAGCAGCTTTAATATTGTGTGTACAATGGATATATCAATCATTAATTGAATCATCAAATTTTTCTAAAAAATTGAATATATTATTTATCCACGCGAATTTTAATCACATAACAAATAAATAGTTTATTGATACTACAGCCATATCCTATGGACTTGTATCACCTTTTACTATTCTATCTGTCCAATTAATAATTTTGTGGTTGTATAAGAGTATATTGTTCTCCCGCCATGAACCCGCCATTATAAAGGCATGCGAGTAAATATTCTCTTAGCTTGATGATATATTAACATCTCTAAAATATGTGATGTGAAAGTGTATTTGACGCATTGATTTAATGAGGCTCTACCTATCTAGTAGTCAAGAAATTGAGTTTAAATGAATTTGTGAGTTTGAGGCCTTAACTTTTAAAAAAACATCTCTCAAATATTGAATGCATATTTTAAAAATGTAATAAATCTCAATAAACATAACATTTTCGGGTTTAAATATGTATACTTTATTTATTTATTTTTTGAGGTAAAAACGTGACATATTATTAAATTATTAAGCAACTAATCCGGCATTACACCAGACAGTCAAAGTACCAGATGGTGGGACAGACATCGCACCGTGATCTTAGATACTGTTAGTTAAAGCATACTCGACTAATTCATGATCAATGGAATTACAAGAACGACGAGCAAAATAAATGACAGCGCAACGAAATGACTCTTGTAAACTCACGGCCTCTAACTCGAATGTGATGAGACTCCCCGCAAGTCCATTACAAGAACCACCCCGAAAACGACGAGCAGAATAAATGACAGCGCAACGAAACGCCTCTTGCAAATTCGCGGCCTCCACCTCTAACAGGTTGAGACTCCTGCAAATCCATTACAAGAACCACTCCGAAAACGACGAACAAAATAAATGATAGCGCAATAAAATGCATCTTGCAAACTCGTGATCTCTATCTCGAAAAGGTTGAGACTCTCCGTTATTTAATTTAATAAGCAGTGATATTTAAGATTATAAACACAAATAATATTTCATCTATACTTCCTTTTATAAATGATAAATTTTAAGGTATATTTTTTATTTTTGAAAATTAATGCATTTCCTGTCTACCCATAACTCTCCTTTTATCACTTACAACCTCTCAACCTGTGTAATTACACACTATTTACTGACTAGTTGTAGTTTGTAACACACAATTACTGTGTAGTTGATTTATTATTTTGTGTGAATAAACATAATAAAATTTATTGAAATTGGGACCATAATTTAATGGGTCCCAAGTTCCCTATCGGCTACGGCTCTGTAGCCAGAAAAAGGAAAAACTTTTTCCCTCATCTGAACCAACTGTACACTCACAACTGTACTCTCTCTCTCCAGATTCCACTATAATTAACCTCTTCCTCCAAGCAACATTGCTTTCACACCACTTCATATTCCTCCCAAGTAACCTTCTCCGATCCATAACGCTGCAAAGCGAGCTTGACCGCCATTGAAGCACCTTGCACCACTCCTCCACTCAACACTCCAATTCCACATTTTCTTGGGGGCGAAATTGACGTTACTTTGGTCGAATTTGATTCGATTGGGGATGGAGCAGGGTGCCAGATCCAGACCCGGCGGCGACG
Organism: Geranium brycei; assembly: GCA_036897365.1. Taxonomy (NCBI): domain Eukaryota; kingdom Viridiplantae; phylum Streptophyta; class Magnoliopsida; order Geraniales; family Geraniaceae; genus Geranium; species Geranium brycei. The sequence goes on from JAYMTP010000605.1 coordinate 3,178, forward strand.
ACGCCGCCCTGGAATCGCTTCAGCTCGGAGAAGAGATTCAGCGGCTGATGGCGGCGCCGCCGGAGAGCGGCAGCTCCTTCACCGCGCTCCTGGAGCTCCCGCCGACTCAGGCCATGGAGCTCCTCCACTCGCCGGAGCCGCCGATCGCCGATCATTGCAAGCCCTATTTGGATGCTAAATTGACATTCCCGTCCAACGCTGCTTTGATCGAGCGCGCCGCTAAGTTCTCGGTCTTCGCCGGAGAGAGTCTGGATAAGGTTAAGAACGAGCCCATGGACGCGGATTCAATGCCGCACCAACTGGTTTCTGAACAAGCGGGTGAGAACAGCAGCCCGAGATCGGCCAAGAGGAAGGAGCGAGAGAAGAAGGTAAATTGGGGGAAAACTAGGGTTTTTAGAGTTTTGATTTCAGGTGAATTCAGTGCTTGAATTGAATGTGAAATGAAATGGCTTCTTTGACGAATTTAGGGTAAAGGGTCAACGAAGAAGAGCAAGCACGAGCTCTCCCAAGAAGCTGAGAAACTCCCCTACTTTCATGTTCGAGCTCGTCGTGGTCAAGCTACAGATAGCCACAGCTTAGCAGAGAGAGTAAATCACTCTCTTATGATTAACCCTATGATTAGATTGCTGATTATAATATTAATCCTTGTTTTGTTCTGATAGGCAAGGAGAGAGAAAATTAATGCTAGAATGAAACTGCTCCAAGAGCTGGTCCCTGGATGTAATAAGGTTAGTCTCTATCTCATAATCATTCTTTAGTGAATATCTTATTATAAATGATCAAGATAAGATTAGGAGATTTGGTTATAATGATGATTATACATCTTAATTGTCCCTAGGAAAGGTCCATCACATTACATTTTTAGATTGTGTTTTAATTAAGGCGCTATGTCCTTATCAACTTTTTACATAAGAGGTTACTTTTTTATCAACCGAGGGAAGTGGTGGCATAGTGGGCACTCCCTGTCATTTCAGTTTGTTCTTTTGGCGTGGTAGGCTAGGAGTCCCTTTTGAGGCTAATTTTGTCATTTTGACGTGCTTTTACGTGTGGCCTTATGGTTTTTAGTTCTGATTTGTGACATTAATATGAAACATCAGTATACTATTATACCATCAACATCAAGGCCCTGCTATTTTCCGTAGTACCAGTGCTGCCCTTATAATGGGCTAGGCTGGAAAATTAATTGGTTGGGAAGTTGCTTGCTGGATGCTGGCTTGCACAAGAAAGGAAAGATAATACGGTGGCTATGGTCCTGGGAACTTGAAATTCCAATTATTCTTGAGATGGTACTAACACGTATTGAAAAGTTCGGTACCCATCCTTTACATGATGGCGATGAGAGGATTGATTGAAGAACACAATTAAATTGTACAAGTGCATTAAACAAACATATATGCCTAACAGCATGGAATTGTGATATAGTAGTTCATAATCGAATCAAATTGTCTGATTATTTTTGTTTCTGATGGCAAATGAAATATAATTTGTCCAAACATAAACCAGATCTATGCTTCCGTGGGGTCAGCTTACTTCACTGGCTCTTGATGATTAGTGCTACTTCTGTTTGGACCACCAATCATATTCTTTTGATAGTCTGATTCATGTTAAGACAAGGTTTAATGGTTGTATTGTTGATTTTAACTGCTATCTGCTTTGGTTTGCAAGTAACAATGGTACTCAGCTTTTCTAATTCACTGAGCATGTATGGAAAGCTAGCACATGTTAATTAAATACAATACTGTATCTATATAGGTTTGTATTTCGTAATTGTCTTGCACATCAAGTGAAACATTTCTTAAACCCAGTTCAGATCCATCTCCTGAATATAAGGTGCCCTTGACTTCTATACAAAAAACAAAAATTCACACCGGGTCAAAAGAGCTGAGCAACTTCTTTCAATCTAGTTTATGCAGAGAACTTGGAATCAGTTGAAATTTCTTGGTGAAACTTCGCTCTGAAAGAGCATGCTTATCAATTTGAAATCGACTGACCAGTATGATTTTTTTCTGCAGATTTCAGGTACAGCACTGGTGCTGGATGAAATCATTAATCATGTGCAATCTTTACAGCGTCAAGTGGAGGTCAGGCATGCTAATCTGAGTCATTTTACTTGTTTCCAAAATGTGTGAAAGTTCAAACTTGTGGGAAACATTAATTTTTCAGCTGTTCGAGTTGCCTTTTGTTATTGCAACCAACTCATTTAAGAGAATGTAGTAAATGGAGTGGCCTGAATCCATTCATTGAAATCTGTTGACCTATAAATTTCAACTATCTTGGTTACTATTTACTTTGTTTATACATCTTCCTCATTAAAAAGTATAAAAGAGTTGGGAGTGATCTAATATCTCTCCTCATGATCTTTACTAGTGATTTTATTTCCTAAGTTGTACGTGAAAATCAGTCTTCAACTCATTGCCTGCACTCATATATTCCAGGGTTTAAAATTCTAGGAAGAAAGCAGATACAAATATTCTCTTATTTCATTTCACAATCTTACTCTATTTATATATTTCTTTTGTTTTCAGTTCCTATCGATGAGACTTGCAGCAGTTAACCCGATAATTGATTTCAATATTGACAGTATCTTAGCAGCCGAAGTAAGCATCAGACACCTTTGTTTTTCTACTTGTCTACAAAATATATAATCATGCTTTCCTATATGCTGCCTGTTTACATTTAGAGATATTTTTCTGTTTGGTAAAATATGTTTAAGATTGTTAGCATCAACCAATCCAAATGACTGAATATCTTGATACCATGTTGTAGCTGTGTGCATCATCGCACATACGTAAAGGTGTGGATATGTCATAGGATAAGCAATAGATACTAAAAATCCTTGTCAAGAGTTTATAATGTCAATTATCATTTGATCTATCACAGACGTGATCGCTCTAATTAATATTCACAAAACACATACAGAGTGGATCCCTAATGGACAGTAACTTCCCAGGCATGGTAATGCCTCTATGTGGCCAAAAATTCAAGTAAACGCAAGCAGACAACAGTATCAACAACAACAGCAGCAGCAATGGCATGTTGATACAGGTCAACAACCGCTAGTTTGGGGAAGGGAAGAGGATAACCATAACTTCATCACTTCAGAGAACTCACTCATGAGCTACAACTCCTCGGCAAATTCAGGTACCAACATGATTTCAACACATGATTCTTATGTGTTAGGTTTTCGGGTGGAATGATCTTAAAAAGTATTTAAACTGGCGGTTAAGTTCATGTTTCAGTCTGAACCTGAAATAAGTTGTTATAACTTGGATGATGCAGCGGGTATGAAGTCGAGTCAGTTGAAGATGGAGCTATGAGGGGAGAGGAAGTTGATGAGGTGGTACGGTAGCGTGTATATACGGGGAAGTAGTAGCAGTAAGCAGGAGAGGAGGTAGAAGAAGGGAATCAAAAGTCACTGACATAGGTTTTCATTTCTTCTGTTTTGGAAACCATGGATTGGATATCATAACTGTAGAGGTCGGCATGATTCTTATCATATAGAATTTATATAAAGAGGGGAGGGTGGGTGGGGTGGGGATCTTATTTCTATATGTATGTATAGACTGTATAAAGAAAGCTATGATTTCACTTTGTGCAATTGAATTATGAATAACCCACCTTATTTATAATCTTATTCTCCCCATTTTTCTACATCTGTTACACATACTATATATGCATGGAACAGAACAGAGAATTAAGCATGCATTTAAATTTCATTGTTTATATCTATCTTTGATGTGTTTATGTTAGTGAAGTAAGAATTTAAGTTGAAATATTTGGTTCCAATCTGAAGCATAACTTGATGAAGAAGGATATGAGTGTGCAACATGATCCAATCCAATAATTCCTTATAGCTGGTCGATGTCGCAATTACAGTTAATTCATCATTTTGACCAACTTAGGAACGGAAATAATCAAATTAATTGTTTTATGCAGTTCCCTTCCAAGTTAAAGCAGTATAGTATTTGATTTTTTAATAGGTAAGCGCAGTAATTATTGGAAATATGAAATGATATGCCACTGTCACTGCCAGCAGCAATAATAAACTTGCTGAAGTAAGGCCCCAAATAAAATACAATATTTTATAGAAAAGAAATAATAATAAATTTGCTCACCTATAGTCAAGGACTTTGACACACAACAGATTAAGCTCAGAAAATGGAGAAGCCATTTTCCCAATCCATCACCACACTCGCGCTCGCGCTCTTCATCTTATCGGCATCGCCCCTTATCCAATCACGCCCCGCCACGTCACTCCCGATCCAGACCCTCTCCGTCAGAGACTTCGGCGCCGCCGGCGACGGCCACAGCTACGACACCGCCGCCATCCAATCCGCCATCAACTCCTGCCCCGAATCCGGATGCGTGGTCACCTTCCCTCCCGGAACCTACCTGACGGCCACGATCCGCCTCAAATCCGGCGTCGTCCTCGACATCCAGGACGGCGCCACCGTCCTCGGCGGCCCCGACATCGGGGACTACCCGACCGACTTCGACCGCTGGTACGTCGTGCTGGCGGAGAACGCCGTCGACGTCGGGATCACCGGCGGCGGAGTGGTGGACGGCCAGGGTTTCAAGTTCGTGAAGCGGTTCGACGAGAGGAAGAACGTGATGGTCAGCTGGAACCGGACCGGCGCGTGCTTCGGGGACGAGTGCAGGCCCAGGCTCATCGGCTTCATCGCCTGCACCAATGTTCGCGTCTCCAATGTCACCTTCACTCAACCCGCCTACTGGTGGTATATATGCCTTAATCCTCCTATATTCTGATTATGATTCAAATGGCATATGCTTGAGTTGTGATCTTGTTGATTCTGATAAAGGATTTGCACAATTGCAGCTTGCATATAGTGAGGTGCCAGAACACGTCCATTCACGATGTTTCGATTTATGGTGATTTCAACACGCCCAACAATGATGGCATAGACATAGAGGATTCAAACAACACGGTTATTACTCGGTGCCACATTGATACGGGCGATGATGCCATCTGCCCGAAGACGTACACTGGCCCTCTCTATAACTTGACCGCAACTGACAGTTGGATTCGGACAAAGTCTTCGGCCATCAAACTTGGCAGCGCTAGCTGGTATGATTTCAAGGGCCTGGTTTTTGACAATATCACTATTGCGAATTCTCACAGGGGACTTGGACTGCAGATACGCGATGGAGGTAATGAAATATCATTTACACGCAATGGTTTTGGTTTCTTTACTGAGATAAATACAACACTGTCAGTTGTGTGTTATTCTGAATACGGAACATCACTTTTGGTCCTCCTTATGCCAAAAGGATATGCATGTAAAATATGCTTATCTAACCCATGAAGGAGATTGTTATATATCCAAATATGTCTTGAATGTATTGTATCAGTTCTGTATTCATCTAAATATGAAACATCACTAGCTACCCTCTTTATGGATTTGCATATCCAAACATGTGTAGGACTTGACAGTGAACTTGGCCTTGTCAAGATTCATTATGTTCTTGCATTTCCTGGATTGCTATTTCACATCAGTTTTTGTAATCTGTATGGATTTGAAATTGAACGAATCGTATATGTATGTTAATCCAACGCTTGAGTCATGCATTTCCAGGCTTAGCAATTATCGATTATCTGTAACATATTAGCTATTCTTGTTGTGCAGGAAATGTCAGTGACATCACCTTCTCAAATATAAATATCACGACAAGATACTACGATCCATCCTGGTGGGGCAGAGGGGAGCCTATTTACGTGACAACCTGCCCACGCCACTCAAAGTCTAAGGAGGGTTCAATCTCAAACCTACAATTTATTAACATAACCGCTACATCTGAAAACGGCGTATTCCTATCAGGCTCTGCAGGGGGGATGATAAGCAATGTGAAGCTCACCAACCTGAATCTCAACTACAGAAGATGGACAAATTATAGTGATGGGTTGGTAGACTACAGACCGGGATGTCAAGGACTCATCAATCACAGCATAGCCGGGATGATCATGGAGCACATTGAAGGTTTGGAGCTTGACAATGTGAATATGATATGGTCTGATGATCCGAGAAGTCGGTGGAATAATCCTCTGGATTTCAGGCCTTCTACTGTAAATGACATATCGTTGGTCAACTTTCATTCAGGTCAGTACAAGCACAGCAGTGAAGTAGAAGAGATGCTTCAACAAAGCTGAGTCTTTTGATTTGTTCTCGTTCACTTGTCTTGTGATTTTTCCACGAAAGGTTGTTATGATATGAAATTAATGTATAGTAGCAATATTGTATGCTGAATGAATTTACATCTTGTATTAGTCTGATTGTCTGTGGCTGGAAATTGAAATTGAAATTTATAGCAGTGTCTGTATATTGGTTGATCTTTTCCTCCACAGTGAGAATAAATGGAAAACATGGTTGTAAAAACGACAGGTCGTCCTTCCATCACTGTAATAATCGGGCCGTATTTTTCACTTTACTCGTCCTTACACTTCAATGAAGCAACCTTGTAGAAGCTCATACTGGTTCGATCAGTAGAGGTAAAGTTCAGTGTCTTCACTGTAGGTGAACGAGAAACATGAATGACCTCCGCTAAACCCTTTGTGACCATCGAGGGAGGCGTCGAAGATGGTCCGAGCTGATGGGCATCAAGAGCAGGCCAACGGCTACAGATGGAGAAATTGGGTGAATCTGACTCATTCCTGATCTTGGTATGAGTTCTTCTAATTCTTATGCTTTTTTATTGATGGTGTATGTATGGTCCTTCTTTTGTCGATACATTGTAGGTCAAAAATGTATCTCCTCAAACTAAATGTTGATTCGAATCCTTGAATTTGATTTACTATCTTGCTCTTGTAATCTCAATGTTGAACCTATTTGGTCATGGATAATTTGCAATTTATCTGGATTTTAGGTTTTGATATGAGACTTGACTGGAAAATTCTGAAACCATTTTGCCATTTTCTTTAGGGTTTTGTATCTAGTTTAAGCATTGTGTCATTTCCTGTTTTTGGTTTGATAAATGACCAAGGTTTGAGTCGAGTCAGGTACCAACCTCTCAACTATGCGAAAGGATGAGGAGGGATACTTGATAAATGACCCTCTCCAGACACCCACAATGTTTTCTTATTAATATGTTGTTAAACTATAGTTGTTGGGTTTCTCGCCCCATCATATCTGGAGTTTAGAATCCTATAACTTTGCACTTCTGTCTACACTGGGGGATACTGCTTCAACTCTGTCTTTTCAGCATTGTTTCATGGAATTGATTTTCCTCTACATTTTTGGTTATCTCTAGTAAATGCAACTTGTTTAAGGTCATGTCTTTGATTTAAGAAAGCCTCTTCCTCATTATCTGAACTTTATACTTTCCTTTTTGTGGTCAAGTATTTGTGGAAAGTGGGAGGTTATGGATATTTCATCATTAAATTTAATCCAGTTCGTATAGAAGGATTACTAATTCTAGAGCTCTATCTTCATTAATATGTTGAGTACACAAAATTCTAGACTAATGAGAATTTCACTATTTCTATGTCCATGTTTAATTCAGGTAAGGAATGGGACATAAACATAAAGTACCCACCTGACCCCTTGTAAGTATTTATTATTGAGTTGCTATGTGTTTGTTTTTTTCTTGGGTCTAGGAATTATTAATGCTATTATTCTGATCATGAAGAATACTTGTATGTGACCATCAGTTGTGAGCAAAATGAAATAAGTATACATTGGAGGGAAGCGAATAATGTGTAAATGCCAGTTTTCCAGCCAAGCTGTGTATGGCTAAGCAACATATATATGGTCTTCCCTTATCCTTGTCGAGATATGCTGGTTGGTGGGAGGTCTCTTCCATGAGGGACTTTTGTCCCTTTTAGAATGCTGATGAAGAGTAAATAATTTGGTTAAGTTTGTATATTTGTGTGCATGAAAAACAATAATTATTTGGTTAAGGGCATTGAGTTTCAAATAGTGCTAGCCGGTATGAATAATAAGAAGATCTATAAGTTTCCTCTGCACTATATGTCGATTTTTTGTTTTAGACTTTGATATCAAAACTGTATTGAGCTGTTTAAGATCAAATATTGTTTTATTTCAAGCTTTCCAAGTCTTGATAAAATGAATGCATTCTTGAGGGTGTGATTGTCCTTGTGATCCTAACCATTTTCCCTCCAAACTACATATCCCCAACATGACCGAAAATTGTATTTTCTAGTTTTTTCCCTTGTGATTGCATTTACCAGTTAGAACTTAGAAGTTGCTGGCCACTTGCATGTTTTGTGCTTTTATATTTGATCCTTATTTGTCCATGAGACAAAACCCAATAAATGTTAAATGGAATGATGGATGTTGTGCTGAAATATAATCGTGCCTAGATAGTCAGTGGCAGTGCTGATTAATTTAACCAGGAACATGTTGCTTTCATATTGTATGTTGTATGTTACTTCACACACTTGCTTTGGTTGGTAAATGGTAAACACTGTTAAATTTCAAAGTGGAAGAGCTATAGGCCCTCTATGGGCCTCATAACCACGGCCAGTGTAAACAATAATTATGACATATGAATCCTTTTGACCATATTAGTTTAAATATCAACTTGAAATTTATACTTGTTAGTGCAAGATTTGGGCGGTGTGATATTCACTATTCCTTTTCGTTTTATCAGTACTATGCCATGTTTCATGTTGAACATGTAGCAGTAGCTGTATTGCCGTTGTTGCTAACCCAGAAGTTTCTTGATGTTTGAGTTGATGTCATGTTACTGATACTAGATCTCGTTCATGCTTGATTGGATTGCTCATTAGCGATTCTTTTAAATTAAGATCTGGGTAAATATAAACTCTACTTAGTAGGAAATTTGTGAGCCAACAGTCCAGACCGGTCCCTGGCAGGTGATTTGTGTCACCTAGAATCAGGAAAGAGTGACAATGCCTTGTCTTTGGATGGAAGCTATTTCTCTGAATACTGTTTTAGTACATATTAATTTGCCATTGTCAAGATCAAGTGGACATGTGATCATACTATTATGTGAGAATAGAATAAAATAGAATTGATGCGCTTCTTTTGGTTTTGTTTTTTGGTTGCTTGCAGAAAACGAGTGTCTCACAGCAATCATAATGGTGGATGTTAGTACTGGTCGGTGTGGAAGCTCAACAGCCTGACGGTGCTCAATCAAGAATAGCACTTTTCTTATAAAATAATGAATACATTCCTGTATTTGTCTAGTGTTCATATTATTATTTATTATTATAATATAATGAACCCGTTCCACTCCACTCCATTTGCAGCATCATGATTCATTGCAACTTCTCGGTCATTCATTCACATGATCGTAATCATATCCGACACGCACGATAGATGTATGAAATTCGATGAGAAATTAATACGTTTTGGGATTGGGATGGGCCACGATCCCCGAGTCAAAATTTCACATGGAAAGATTAGGAGGCCAATAGAGTTTATACACTTCAGATTCAAAGAGTTTACTGATAATGTTGTGTTACAAAAGAGTCCCTTTGTATAGGGTGTAGACATGAGCTAAATAAGAAAACTTGCTTCAAAAAAAAACAAAAAAAACAAAAAAAACTAATATTAATAGGAAATCCTCCATGACCGGCAATAAGCCTAAATGTAAATAGGATTAATTAAAATATAAAAGATACTACGAATGTAAAATATAGAAAATATTCATTTTATTCCAACAACTTGAAACTATAAGTTGAGTAAAGTTGAGCTGAAGGAGAACCAATATGATGTGATGAGAAAGGTTGTTCACGGTTCAAAAACCGAACTGATGCTTGAATCGTTCAAGAGCAGTTCAATTCGGTTTTGATCGACCAACCCATCAGTCTGGTTTGGTCGGTTTGGTGGTTTTCCAGAAACATGCTGTTTCAATTTAATTCCAAACCCACAAATCATCAGCAAATCAAAAATTCAAAAACAGGGAAACTCGAAAAATGAGAGAAACAAACTCAGAAGAACGATTGAGATAAACAATCCCAAACCCACAAATCAAAACCACACAAGCATGAAACCAAAACTAAAAATCAACTAAATTCAATCAAAATTATACAAATGAACCATAATCAACTCAAATTATACACATGCAACAAAAACCTTAAACTAAAAATCAAGACTCTAAACTAAATCATACATTGTTAGTCAGTGGAGAATGAGTTGTACTCGTACTTGTACTCAATGGTTGAAGTGGAACCGAGTTCGAGAACTGGTCTAAAATCGGTAAAGAAGGACTGTCTCTTCTTTGACTTGGAGTGCCTTCATTGTTTTCCATCACCGAATTAGATTTTTAGAGGGTTCGTTGGACTCGAAATCGGTGTGAAATCAGACTCTCGCCTCTCGCCTCTCTCTGCTAGGGTTCGTGACTTCGCAAAATGAAGGCTGAAGTGGAGACTGAAGACCAAAATGTGAGGTCAATTGGCCAACACTGAAGCCTCGCTCAAAGCGATGTCATTTGAAAACCAATTTATTCATACTTTGGTTCGGATTGATTACAAACAGTTCACAGATAATCAAATTGAAGGACAAACCGTTGGGCTGTCGGTTGCTAAAGACAACCAAATTGAATCCAACCGAACCAACCGATTTGGTAACTGAATGGTCTGGTTCGATCTAGTTTGGTTCGGTTCTTTCTGTTTAGTTTTTGTAACACTCTAAGTGATGAGGACTAAATGTAGAGAAGAATTTAAGAATTTAAGAACCAATTTAAGTCTCACTTCAGAATATTATGATCTTAACGTGTATATCAAATTCGTTAATTGGAGTGTTTGTCACATCAATCATAAAAATTGTGTATAAAGTCTCACACAAGATGATTATGAGATTATATAATCATACCTCTCTATAAGAGAATTATGTGGGTTAGTGGTTCGTTGTCTATGTGGTTTGCAAGTCCCCTTCACGGTTAGTTTTTCTCCGACGACTATGACAAAGTAACTAACCAAACGTGACCGGGAGATGAAAACGACCTCCCTACCTCCAATCCATTTATTACTACTCATTTTTAATATTCACATAAACATACGTCTTTATTATTGTCTTCTTAGTTTAGATACATGGAGTGACACCATTAATAGATGGTGCGCTACACCTTATCCACCAACATTTGGATCCATCTCTTTTAGGGCACAACGACATATTATTGGTTTAATTGTTCTTGGATATATCATTAAATATTAAACGAGCTAACTCAAAATCGTCTCGGCTCGAATAATTTCATCATAAATACTTATTAAATTGTTATAAATAATTAAATATTAAACGAGTCGGTTCGCGAGTTTTAAAATGTTATGTTCAAACTCGACTCGTTTATAAACGATATCAACTGAGTTTCATATTTAGCTCGAGCTCAATCATAATTAGGTCGAACGAATATGTAACAAAGCTCCAGCTCATTCAAAACTCGGTTATGTGTGTGAGATACATTTAACCCATCCAATTAATATAGTTGGGTTTGGACTTTAGACTTGGAAATGAGACACTGACCATTTCTCTACACGACTTTTACTTAGACAGGACACGCAACCGGCAGTGGCCAGTCACTTTCCCCTTTCCCGGTGACCCTCTCCGTTCCTCACGCAAACGGCTCTTTTAAAGTTCCTCTTCCATTTCCAGAACCGCCATTTTCAGTTTCTTCCACTCTCTCTCTATATACCATTTATTCACATTATAATATATATATATATATAGAGAGAGAGAGAGAGAGAGAAACAAGGAAGCAGAGATATTGTGAATCGACCGAAAGCATCTTCTTCGTCGAAGGAAATAAACTTGTGTAAGTTCAACTCAGTTTCTCTCTGTGTTGAGAATTGTTTCGTGATCTGATCTGAACGTTTTTGCTTTTTCCTGGATCTCTTAATTATCTTCTGCTTCTTTTCTCTTTTGCTTTGACTCTATTCTCACTTGGTTCAGCATATCTCCGATTTCTGTGTATTTTGCATTGATTGATTGATTCGCTTAACGAAAAATGTAGGTCTCTACTGTTTCTAGATTTGTGGATGCTGCATTTTGAAGATAATTAGGCTGAATTTCTTATAATTTAATTTTGTGGTGATGGTAATTTTGATTATGTGACACTGATGTCTCATTGGGTCTTTTCGCATTTGAGCTCAGTATATAACCATCCATCTGCAATGGTGATGTTTAGGTGACACATGGAGGCTTGGCTTCTTAAGACTGTTGTAGATCAATACCTGTTTTAGATTTTAGCTTCTTCATTTCTGTCTGTTATTGATTCAGTTAAGTATATTTGCCGCCCATTTAACAATACATTTGTGGATCACTCAGATAAGAGATCAAATTGATTTTTTCGAAGTTATTGTTTTATCCTTTAACATATTCACATGCTTCCTCATCATTAGTTTTGAGTATTTTGCTAATGCTCTTTTCCTTGATTCACCAGATACAGTTTGCCAGTTGCTAGGAAAACTGGCACACTTGAATTTCTCGCCCAAATTATTCTGATTTCCCCATTTCTTAGATTAATGAATAGCCTTAAATTGACTCTTTGCTTAATTTCTGATCTGTGGGTTCTTAATCTACAAACTCGGCATTGTACTGGCTCTTTGCTTAATTTGCTGTATTATGTAGACATGACATTTGGATGTGAATATGTAATTGGTTCTTTGATTGATGAGTTATATTGTCCTGGTCTTGTTTGTCCATTTTCTGCTTATTTTTTCTTATGAGCACAAGGTTCGTTATTAATTTACGTTTTTTTAAAATCATTTCGCTGTTGCTTCTTTCATCTAGATACCGGATAATGGCCTGACTTTGCATAGTTGTTTTCTTTCACATCCTTCTATGATGAAAGTAAAAAAATCATTATATTTGTATGTGGTGGCTGCAGTCCTTCTACTGCAGTCCTGTCTTACAATGTTGCGACCATTAATAAGCCATCCCTTTTCACATGACTAATGTGTAGCAGATCCATCTCTTGATACCAGAAGAGGGGCAAGAAGAAAATTTTGGGTATGGGAAAAATTGCTTCATGTCAAAGCAATCCATTGTATGCCTTAAACCTACCATGTTAGCATTTGTTAAAAGAGTTTGACTCTGGCTGCTGAATAATACCTTTCTCCTTCATCACACGTCTCCTTGTGTTTGTTGTTGGGAAAGGCGAAACTGTAGAGGCATGAAAGAAATTGACAAGAAGAGAACTTCAATTAATAACCAGGGAAAACGCTCTGGGAAGCCCAACAAGAGAGACCCTCAACCACGCCAGAATAATGCTCGGAAAATTTTAAGTGAAAAAGAAACTGAATCTAAGGCTTCACAAGCTAGACCAGACTCCAGTGCATTAGTAAGTGATCCAAATGTGGGAACAGAGCCCCCTGAGTATGAAAGTTTGGTTATACATTATGTGGATGATGTGAAAAGGTCTGAGAAGTTGTCTCAAGATTCAAAAGTTAATATGATGATTTCCCGTGTGACCAAGGGAGGAAGCTCCGATGACTATTCCAGTGATTTGGATAAAGAATCCAAGCGGGGGAAGGAGGAATCAGATTCTGAGACGGTGAATGATTCAGTATCATCACAAGGTGATTCTCCTGAAGCTGAGGATGAGAAGGTGGCAAGAGTGTCTAGAATTCCCAAAAGTAATAGTGCCAAAAAGAATTCATCAGAGAGTGGGCCTCGTGGATCTAGAGTGAGGCCTGATCGGGAAACGAATAAATTGAGATCTAAGGTGTTTCCGCACACTCCAAAGAAAGTAATAAAAACGGGTAGAAATGCTTTTCAAGTTCCAACAAAAACTTCAGCTGATAATTCTAATATTATTAGAGTTCCTCATAAGCCTTCATCAGAATCCTCTGATGACAAGCCTGTTGAAGAAGTAAAGGACATTGATGTCTTGGATGAGACTTCAAATAATGGTCAGAGTGTAGGAAGTGATGATGAGACAGTTGATAACGGAGAGAATGGTGGACATGAAAAAGATGCTGCTTTGGATCAAACGATAGAAGAAATGGAAGCAAGAATTGATATACTTGAAGAGGAGCTGAGAGAGTTTGCAGCTCTTGAAATTTCACTCTATTCTGTGGTATCAGAGCATGGAAGCTCAGCTCACAAGGTGCATACTCCTGCTCGACGCCTTTCAAGACTCCACATTCATGCCGGCAAGCATTGGACTCAAGACAAGCGTGCTTCAATAGCTAAAAATACAGTATCAGGGCTTGTTTTGGTTGCCAAATCTTGTGGTAACGATGTCCCTAGGTACATAAATTTTATGTTTTCATTTATAGTATCTTGCAACTTCCTTTATAACAACTTTTGTCTAATAAATCCATTATTCTTCTCTAAATTAAGGTTAACCTTCTGGTTGTCAAACACCATTGTTCTGAGGGAGATCATTTGCCAGGCATTTGGCAGTTCACGCCACTCAAGTACAAAAGGGAGTAGCAAGAGAAGTGAATTAAAATCTACAGATCAGAAATGGAAGTCTAGTGCTGGTAGTAGACAAATAAATGGTTATGTGCAGTTGATTGATAATTGGCATGAAACAGAAACCCTGAGTGGCGCATTAGAGAAAGTTGAGTCCTGGATCTTCTCCCGGATAGTTGAGTCAGTTTGGTGGCAGGTAAGAGCTGTTCAAAATGTTTGTTATATCAATTAGACATATGCATATTGCTTGAATGTTAGCAGTTGTACTGAATCAATCTAATGAGCTTTCTTAAATCAGTCTGGTCAAATCTATTCCCTAGGGCTCCAATTAGTTTTCTCTTTCTATAGCAGGTCATTATTTGTTAAAAGGATGTTATAATGTATTTTCAGGCCTTGACTCCAAATATACATTCTCCCAGTGACAAGTCCTCAACGAACACCTCTGGGCGAGTGTCAGGGCCAGCATTAGGTGATGAGCGCTTTTCTATCAACCTTTGGAAAAATGCATTCCAGGATGCTTTTCAACGACTTTGTCCTGTTCGAGCTGGTGGTCATGAATGTGGATGCTTGCCCATGCTTGCAAGAATGGTATGTAGCTCATAACTCCCACCACTCTATCTGCCCCTGTACAAAACTAGCAGACATGAACTGATCTATAACATCTCTTGAGTGCTTTGCCCTGGAGGCTAAATAGTTTTAGTTTTCTTTGTTAGGTTATGGAATACTGTGTCTCTAGACTAGATGTGGCAATGTTCAATGCTCTTCTTCGTGAATCAGCCCATGAAATACCAACAGATCCTGTATCAGATCCTATTCATGATTCCAGGGTTCTGCCTATTCCAGCTGGGGATTTGAGCTTTGGATCTGGTGCACAGCTGAAAAACTCGGTATGTCTTACAGCCACTTCTGCTCTACATGATTTCACCTTCTTTGTGTAGGAGGAATTCTGATATAATTTGCTAATGTAATGGCTACATGTAGTAGCTGTGTGTGTCATGAATGTACAAGGAACAACTTAGATAGTTTATAGCTTATGCTTGTAGGGCATACTGATGCATAGAACAATTTGGTCAGTTTCTAACTTAAGCTTTTATGATACATTGGTTGTAATAAAGTAGAATGCTTTTAGCATGGACTGGGTTTTTGTGAGACCACTTCAGCTAGATACATAGAATGTTCAGCATGCAAACAGGAGAAATATCATAGCAATTATAGTGAGTTATGCTCTTCAAATTTGTGTGGGGCTGTTTCTCGCAATTTTGCACATAACCTCAAAACTTGCATTTGAACTCTTCAAATTGGGATTACAGTCAGAATTATCATTCTTACCTTCATCATAATAAAGTATGATACAATACTCAGCTCAGTGACAAGAGCTACATTACCCACAGAAATTACTATAACACGGTCATGTCCTCCCACTACTTGGGAGCTCAGGGTTACATAATCTCAAGATACAGTATCCAAGTCTTCAATTTGAGGATGTGCTTCTTGCAGGTTGGGAATTGGTCTAGATGGCTCACTGATATGTTTGACATGGATACTGACGATCATTTGGAAGGAGATCAAGATGAAGACAGCATTGAGGATAACAAAAGTCAAGGTGGCAAACCAAAATCCTTCGTCCTCCTTAATTCATTGAGTGATCTCCTGATGCTTCCAAAAGACATGCTTATAGACCGCTCCATCAGAAAGGAGGTATATTTTATAATAACAGTAGTCATATAATACATTAACTTCACATTTCTATATGTTTTTTAATCTTTGATTGCATCATCTTGTGTTTGTAGGTGTGCCCATCCATAACTATTCAACTGGTTAAACGGATACTTTGCAATTTCACTCCAGATGAGTTCTGTCCAGATGCGGTGCCCGGAGCTGTATTAGAGGCTCTACACGCTGAGGTATGATTTTGCTCTGTCGTCAAACTTCTCATGGCCTTTTTTTGTAGGCCATCAAATCCTAACAATTAATGATGAATTAAAGTTGATGTAGAGAGATGCATAGTGTTCATCAGAACTTACCACGAAGCATCGAGTCCATCCTCTCGTTTTGAATTTCTCATTCGTCACCTCTCTAACTCTGTTTTCCTTTCTTGGGAATTTATTGCTAGCATTCTAATATATTGCCTTTTTGTTGATAATTTTTTTTGTCGATATATACAATGAAACATGCTGTGATAAACCTTTTGATGCATAACTATTTCAATTCTCTAGAGTATCGTGGAACGGAGATTGTCCGGAGAAACTGCGAGAAGCTTCCCTTACACGGCTGCACCAATTGTGTATACTCCACCACCATCCACTGATGTAGCCAAGAAAGTTGCAGAGGCAGGAGGAAAATCAGATTCTTCAAGGAAAGGATACACCAGCGATGAGGAATTGGACGAACTCGATTCTACTCTTACAGCCTTCATTGAGAAAATGCCACCTTCTCCATCTATAGTCGCTCATGGAAATGGAAATGGGAATTACAAACAGAAAGCTCATGCTGACACCAATCTGAGGTACGACCTCCTCCGAGATGTCTGGGCTCTGTAAATATCACGGCCATGATCCGCATATTTCTGTTTTTCTGTATCTAAAGTCATCGTCAAGGTGAAATCTGAATCAAACAATAGTTCTTAGTAATTTTTTTACAGAGATCATCAAATGTTACTAGACCCTTGTGTAAAAGAATGTGTTAATGCTTGGAAAGCATTGTTGCATACTTCTTATATGTCAATGAAATGGCAAAGGATGTGGAATTGATGCTCATGAGAGCTATTAACATTGAAAAATACTCTATCATAATTTCATAATAAGGTTCTTGTGCACAGAACCTAGAACATCATATATGTGAAAACAAGTTGGGTTTTACAGACAAGACATACCTAACCAATACAGTATCTTAGAACCTGGTGAGAGATCAATTTTCCTCAGAGGTAGTAGTAATAGCCAATTCGAGGCTTGGGAGGAATGTCCCCGAGCCGAGGGACTGAAGATTTCTCACTACTTCAAACACCGAGGGCCTTTTCTCTGGCATCACGGAAGTGCAATGCAGGGCGATTTCCAGAGCTGCTAGCATCGCTTGCTGTGAAGAACCCGATATCTTTGGATCAAGAACGAGTAATGCGCCATTTGTAATGTTGATTTTTCTGCGAACCCATGTCACGATGTCAATAGAGTCTTCCGATTCTGCTTTCTCGGCTTGCCTTCCCGAAACTAGCTCTAGTAGCACGATGCCAAAGCTGTACACATCCATCTCCTCCGTGGCTTTCTTGCTGTAACTTAGTTCTGCATAAAATTCAAGTATGAGTTTCTGTGAAATGTACTAGGAATTCCTAGTACTACAAGATGTACACAACATTATACAATAAATCTGGATAAGACAACATACCAGGAGCATTATAACATGATGATGCAGATTCTGAGGCCATAGTGGACTGAAATGCAGCTTCTCCTACAATTCTGTCAAGAGCAAAATCTGTCAACTTTGGTTCAAAATCAGCATCCAGCAGAATGTTCCTCGACTTCACGTTTCTGTGAAGTAAATGTGGAGAGTAATCATGGTGAAGGTACACCAGTCCTTGAACAACTCCAATGGCGATTTTCAACCTCAAACTCCACTGCAGATCAAAACTATGACTGCATAACAAGTCCCCGAGGCTTCCCTTCTCCAAGAACTCGTAAATCAGAAAGATTGACTCGTCTGAGTAGCAAGAGCCTAAGATCTTGACTATGTTCTTGTGCCTTATTTTGGCTAATGTCTTGACCTCGGACTTTAAGGCCTTGGAAGACTGGCTCCCAAAACTTTCAATCTTCTTGACAGCAACAAGCTCGCCACTTGGTAAGCTCACCATGTAAACCCTACCAAATGCACCTCCGCTTCCTATACCAGTTTTCTCATTCATTCCCATTATCAAGTCGTGTTCTGTGACTCTCAGAGGATAGAAGAACACGGAGCGCCATGTACCCATTTGAGATTTTCGCTTGGAGGATCGATGATAAGCAAAGAACAAGGCAGCAACAACCAGAGCTCCGACAGCAAGTGACAGAGAAATGAGAGCACATGCCAATGTAGTAAGACCAGAACTGTGGTGGTTTCTCAGGTTATCGTCTCCAGGGCAAGGATTAGGCAATCCTTGTCCACAAAGGCCTGCATTTCCTTGCAGGAACGAGGCGGGAAGGCCTAGTATCAGATATTGCGGGACCCTCCCAGATAGCTGATTGAATGACACGTTGAAGAGAGCAAGCTTCAAGTTTTGCAGACCTTCTGGTATCGAGCCAGTGAGATTGTTATCCGAAAGATCAAGGTATGTTAGCACTGGTAAATCAGAGAGTGAAGGTGGAATTTCTCCAACTAGACTATTATCCGCCAAAGAAAAAGACACCAGTTTTCTACATTTCTTAAGCTCGGGAATCTGACCCGAAAGCGAATTGTGTGAAAGATTTATAATACTCATAACAGGAGAGTCACAGAAGTTTGGAGGAAGCTCACCATACAAACCATTCTGTGATGCAGAGAACCTATAGAGGCTCCTAACCAATCCAAGACCAGCAGGAAGCTTGCTGGTAAAGCTGTTGTTATCTATCTGAACTTGCTCCAATTGAGCAGCCATCGATATATTTTCCGGTATTCCACCAGTAAATCTATTGTTTTCAGCTCTTATGAGCTTGATTTTGGGTAATGACCATAACCCATCAGGGAAATCCCCAGAAAACCTATTGTTCTGAACTTGGAACCTCTCAAGATTCAAGCAATCACTAATGGTGTTGGGTATGGGGCCAGTGAAGAAATTGGTGTGGAGGCTGAGGCTAACAAGACCCTTCCCATTGCAAAGACCATTTGGGTATGACCCTTGAAGCTTGTTTTGTGAAACATCAAAAGACACCAAGTTCTTGAGAGAAGAAAATGGTATCTTTGGAACCAAACCAGTTAGATTGTTCTGAGAAAGGTCTAAAAGTCTCAAGCTACTCAAACCCATTAAAGAATCAGGAACTCCACCATAAAAACCAGAACTTTGCAACATAAGCTCCTCAAGCTTTCCAAGCTTCCCGACATCATTTGAAATCTCACTCACCAAATATGGGTTTTCAGACAAATCAAGAACCACAAGCTCAGTTAAATTGACAAAACTCAGAGCAACACTACCTGAAAGCAAGTTGCTCCCCAAGTTGAGGACTCTGAGGTTCTTGAGTGAGCCAATGGCATCTGGGATCTTGCCCTCCAAATGGTTCCTGCTAAAATCAAGCACTTTCAAGGACCCAAACTGAGAAATCTGGTTTGGGATTGTGCCCCAAATGAGATTGTTACTGAGATTGAGAGTCTCCAGCGAAGAACACAGAGAGAGGTGGAGAGGAATGGGCTGGTTGAAGAGATTGTCAGCAAGATTCAGAAGAGACAAATTGGGAAGCTCACATATGGAAGATGAGATGTCACCAGAAAGATTCAAACTTTGGAGGTTGAGAGAGGTCACAGACAGAGAAGCTGTGTTGACACCACAGGAGATACCAGTCCAATTGCAGTAATGGATTGTTGAGGTTTTGGACCAGCCTGAGAGATGGTTCTTGGGGTCTTCCATTGAGGCCTTGAAGCTCAGAAGAAGGTCTGGTTCTGATGAAGATGAGCCATGGCTGAGAAGAAACAATGAGAAGGTCAGGGAGAGGAAATATGGGAACTTGGTGAAAGCAGCCATTGGAGTAGGATTTGAGAGCTTGGTTCAGTTCATTGAAACCTTTTGTATAGAGTGCTAGTGAAGTGAGTGAGTGATTAGCATTGTTAATGCCTTTTGTTTTCAAGGACATCATTGCAAATATGCAGAAAGTTATTACAACTTTTGGGGAGATTTTTGTAATAAATTAGTTCGTTGAGAATTAGTAATTTATGTTTTCTTTACAAATTACATGGTAATTGAGTACAATTAGGATGATAATTAGGGTTAAGAAAAGTTGCAGCTTTTTTGTTCTGTTTTCTGTGTTGAGGGTATTGATTAATGGAGGTATTTAATAATTACTAGAAGAGGAATCCTAAGACACAGTGAAGAATAATGAATAATACACATTCTACTAACAACAAATTGACCATTCACCAACCAAACAGGAACCATATTTGGGAATCACAAGGCTAAATTTACCATGTATAACAATAACACCATGCTTTTGTTGGCCAAATTCATAAGATTGGTTGTGCTCGTTATTCTTTTAAGTTAATATCAAACATTTAGATAAATGAAGTAGAATTTCCCAACTCATGACATTAGATAATGAGTTTGAAGCCACAGTTCACCCAGACTTCTTTAGTTGGTCAATATATGTTATGTTTCTCTTAAAGACTAAAGTTTGAGTTTAGTAAGTTATTTGTTCGAAATATGTTGTTGAGGTTTGAGATAAATTTAGGTAGGGAAAATTGAGATTAGAGTTTTTTTTTTGTGATTTAAGCCCTTATGCCCAATTAAATATGCTTAGATTTATATATTTTAATTTATTTTAAAAAATAGATTGTATACTCAATATTAACATTCAACTATATTTGAATTTACCACTATGAGTTAATTTAATGGTTAAAAGTCTTAATAAAATATGTTGAAATACAACACTTTTTTGTTATTGGAAGCTGAATATTAATCATCATTCTCATTAAAAATAAGTTGTTCCATGAATTGTTAGGAACATCTCGTGAGTGATAGCGAAGGGATGGAAAGTGGAAGAAAAGTCCAAAGGGCACGTGGCACCACCATGTGCTCGTACGTAACAAATACAGTATTTTTCAACGGTAAAATCCAAAGGCTCTGTAACCTAGATTCGTACGTGACTCGAGCCTATGATCCCCTGTACCTACTCCCCACAGTACAGTACTGTACCTCCCTTAGATCTGATCTGATATCACCCGCTTTCCTCGCTGATGATGAGACTAGGCCCATACAGCCCGGCCCACTCTGCTCCGATGGGGCCCATCTTGACCCAAGTCAATCTCCTCTCCATGATTAATTAATTAATTAATATATTTAAATCAGATTATTTGATTTGACTTGATGTATAAACAGAGCTGTATCATGTATGTGTGTAAGTTGACTTTGCAGGTAATTGATGATCATGTCCTTGTTGTTGACTGATAAGAAGGTGTAAACTAAAGGACAAGACAGACATTATGATTTTCTTAATTGCAGAACCTCTGCTACGTCAAAAACCTTACAGTGGAGTCGTGTCGGGTCAGTTTGTGTCACCTACAATCTATTACATGTACGATAACCAGTGTTGATGTAATAAACAAGCTCACTGGTCAACACAAATATATGACTTTAAGAAGTCATCGAGCAATGAACAATTCCCTCGAAATAATTGCATTTTTTAATCGAAGCACTTGTTCATTGGCACATTTATGCATTAATATGGATGATAAAAAAGAATGTCAACCAAATGCAACCCTTTTGAAATCAAACATTGGCATTGCTCTAGCCTCTAGGAGGCAGTCTAAACAAAGCATCAAAGGACACTGTTTACACTATTATTTGATGGAGCAGAGCTTTGGATGCTTGTGCTCTCTGTTCCAAAGATTCTCAAAGACAAAGCATGACAAGCTTCAGCATAGAAAACTCTGTAGCTGAATTCAATTGAAGAAAAACAGTGCCCTATTGCAAATATCATTTATCATGTACCAGCTTGAAGAAATGCATATCAATGTAACCATTTTACAATGTAACCATGACCATGTCCAACAAACAGTAAGAAATGAACACTTGCGATAGATCTCGCGAATCAACAAGAAATAATACAGCATTCCTTGGACTGCAATGATGTCCTCATTATCAACTAATAAACCATTTGGACCCAATTTGCACTGGTAAGAAAGAGCAGCATCATATACTTCAGCATAATTCAAGCTTATTTCCATCCATGGCTTGCTAGATTTTATCCAGCTTTTCCGCCTTCACGACAGGATTTGCTTTAGCAATAGAGTCACGAGCAGCAGTCCGATAATCAAAAGGGCAATCGTGCTTGTCAGAATACCGATGAGTGGCGCAGAAGAGGTTACCGCACCTGCAATTGAACCCAGTTAAACCAACACGCTTCCGGCAAGATATGCACCTGTTGGGTCCCTCTTTCGGCTTCACCTCGGAAATCATGTTCATGCTGGAGGATGAATCAGTAGAGGGTTCGGTTGATATGATTTTTGCTTCCACGGGTACAGTTTGTACATCCACAATATTGATTGCAACCTGCTCCTTTCCACTGTTGCTTTGACTGCTATTATTCACAATACTTCCAATGGATGATGCTGCAAGTTTAGCCTGATCCTGATTCATCATCATGTCCTTGTGACATTTGGAACACATGTTCATTGTAGCTGCACTTCCAAAGAAGCCACAATTGTTAACACATAGGATGGGGCCTTCTCGAGCTTGGCATCCTGTCTTGTCGGGAGATTCCATCTCTAAATATCCTGCAACAAGAATGTCTTCAAATTTCTAACTTAAACTAATACTTAAACCCACTGAAAGGAAAAATATATGTACTTCACAAAAAAACTAAAAGGTCATCAAACTGGTTACACAGGCTGCCTGACAGTCATATAGTTCATACAACAAGTAATCCGTCCAATAACGAAAACAAAAACAAAAAACTTAACATAAACATGAGGTATCTAGTTGATGGAACAAACGATCACATTATCTGAAAATATCACTCTTATGTAGGTTTGTTTGCATCTCCAAGACAATGTGCACAAAACACTAAGTTTCCACACAAAAAAGAAGGGCACATCTTAAAATCATCCCACTGCCCCAATATCAACAGAACAAAAGGTTCGTAACAAAATACAACACAAGAACAGAGCTCATACTCAAATTTGGACATCAAATAAATCAATAGCATATAGAAACCCTATATCATCTCTAGTTTCACGAGGGCACTAACTAATGGATTCCAAAAATCCAACTTCCTACAACCCTCACAATGTATCCATGCCAAAGAAATATGCAGAAGCCACAAACTGGGAATTCCCCCCAAAGGGGACATTTCAAAATTCAAAGTACACACAACCCATAAAGGAAAAGAAAATATACAATACAGCAATATTCAACCATAACAAAAACTGATTCGAGGAACATGGAGAGATAAGAACCCTAAAGCCAAAACATACAAATAAACGCCTCACCTGGTTAACTCGCCTAAAACCAGGCGATTCCTGAATCATATAACACCAAAGACCCAAATTTCAAAACTCAAATACATGAATCCCTGATCAAATTCGAAACACAAACAAAAACTCCATATACAATTCCAAAAAAAAATCATAAATTTTTACCCTAATTGAACGGATAATCGTAGATTACAGCCGGAGAGATCGAGACCAGAAAAAAAAACGAAGGCCCAGAAAGAGAGCGTATGATTTCTCCTCTCTCCGTCTCTCTTCTCTCCTATTTAAGACTTAACTTTTTCCTCAAGCACCAAGCTTTCCAGTTTCCACATTGAGTTAGTGCTCATTTTTCTCCATTGTACCCTTCCTCTTTCTCTAATTTACATCATTCATATTGGGCCAAAACCCTATGGGCTTGGCCCATCAATAGAATTTGGGCTCTGGACTTGGCCCATTCAAATCTCAATCCAATCCAATCCAATCCAATCACCACAGCAGAATCAGATCCTGGCGGCGGGAAAAAGGGTGAAATCGAGAGAGAAAGGGCGGGAACGAATCGGGTTGATATCCCCAAAATCGCTTGTATATGTATATATAGTTCTGGTTCTCGAAGGCTCTCTCTCTACTTTGAATTTCTGATTTCATTTGCTGTGCACTAAGGATTGGTGAAGCAGCAATGGCGAAGAAGAAGAGAACTAGGGTTCGCGAGGAGGAAGAAGGAGGGGACGAGCATCAGGCGGATTGCGAGAATGGGGGCGACGACAAGAGTCTTTACGAGGTAGCTTTATTTTTTTAGCTAATTTTATATCTTTGATCTGGAATACTATTAACTACGAAATGGGTTTGCCCTAGTTCTCAAATTAGGTTTTGGGCTTTACGTGTTTGTGAGATTTGATTGGTTTGTTATTGTCTGATTCTTCATGTTCTTATGGTTTATTGGATTGGAGCCGATGCATCCTAAGGTTGCAAATTATTTTGGTGCGATTTTAATGACTGAGTGAGGCAGCAAAATTATTAATTGGTACCAAAGGACTTCACTTTAGGGCTGCTTATAGTGCTAGTAATAATATGCTGATTGGACTATCTTTTCCTAACTAGAAATGGAAATCGAATAATATGGAAAAAAATCTCTCGTCAAAATGTTAATGTTGCGGAAATGGGATTTGTTGGCTGGTTTTGATTGAGTTAGAGTAGATGATTATAGGTGTTGTGTTAGGCTTGTATTCGGGCAAATCTCTGGAAACAAATTGTTCACTTTTAAGACTTGCTTGAGGTGTGTTTAACAGAAACCCCACATATTCATCCAAACACATGGAAATGATGAGTTGTGTGCCAATTTGTGAGTAATATATGCACATGTCGAACTAGTGATTAAGATTTCTGCTTTCTACATTTCCCTTGTCAAGTAATTCAGATATTGGGAAACACCTAAAAGTTGCTCGCCTTATATGTATTTTTCTTTCTTGTTTTTAGAATCTAGGGGACAGAACAATATTCTTTCTGAATTGCATTAGTTTTATATTCAGGAACCGGGTGTTTGACGGATATGTAATATGTTCATAGATTGCTCTTTGCATTTGTTTGTGCGATCTAGTTTCCTTTATTCACAATAACTAATCCATAGGGTCTGGTTTTGAGACGTGGAAAGTCATCCATTATTGTTTGGATATTTGTTTTTGAGGGATTGACACCTATTAAAATGTACGTAAAGTGAATAGTTTGGTTGACTTAACTGCCTCAACCCACAATAAAGGCTTGCATAAAGTTCTAGGTTTGTGATCTTGCTATATTGTGGTTTACATTCTAATATCTTAGTAATGACTAGTGACCTTATCTTTGCAGCTTCTCGGTGTTGAGAGGACAGCATCTCCACAGGAAATTAAAAAGGCATACCATAAGCTTGCATTGCGGCTCCATCCTGATAAAAATCCCGGTGACGAGGTAGAATATCTATTTTTGCCGTTATATGGTTTTACAGTTGTATATCGTTGTGATTGAAATTGGTGGTTGCTCTCTATATAGGAAGCTAAAGAAAAGTTTCAGCAATTGCAAAAGGTTATCTCAATTCTAGGTGATGAGGATAAACGGGCCCTCTATGATCAGACTGGTTGTGTTGATGACGCTGTGAGTGTTGACAACTGCTTAAAATTCTTACAGTTATTTATTTCACTTGGTAGAATTAGATTTTCATATAGACCATGGGGATAGTTACTGCATGTATTCACAATGCGAAGGCCATCCTCCAAAATTCACTTATCATTAGATATTGGTTCTATTTCCAAATGCTCTTACTAATAAGATTGTGCGTGATTTCTATCATCAGGATCTTTCTGGGGAAACTTTTGAGAACTTGCGTGAGTTTTTCAGAGCCTTCTTCAAGAAGGTTGAATAACTAGCTTGCTGATCTTGCACATTCTTCTTTTTGTTTTCTGTAAGTATAATACAATAAATCTTTGAATGGCAGGTCACTGAGGCTGACATTGAAGAGTTTGAAGCAAACTACAGAGGTTCTGATTCAGAGAAGAAAGATTTGATTGAACTGTACAAGAAGTGCAAGGGAAATATGAACAGGTACTGGAGCAATACATTTTTCCTTTTTATCCTTGTTGATTTCCGGTTTTTGATTTTTAAGCTTTCCTTTTTAGGCTCTTCTGTTCAATGCTCTGTTCAGATGCAAAGCTTGACTCACACCGTTTCAAGGATATACTTGATGAGGCAATAGCTGCAGGTACATGGTTCGCTTTTTGTGAAATGATCAGGCCTTATGTTTTTACTGTCAATGAGCCTGAATGTGTCACGATTCTTCTTGTGCAGGAGACCTGAAAGAAACCAAACCCTACAAGAAATGGGCTAAGAAAGTATCAGAAATAAAACCACCAACTAGTCCTACAAAAAAGAGGAAAAGGTAATTTTTCTGCCTTAATTTTATTCTGTTGGTGTTACTATTCATCCCAGGGCTAATGGAACATGCTAAATCTTGTTGTAATACAGACCAAATAAACAGGCTGAGGGAGATCTGCTTGCCATTATATCACAGCGCCGTAGTCAGAGAAAAGACCGATTTGATTCCATGTTTTCATCATTGGTGTCTAAATATGGAGGGGGCGGATCAACTTCAGAGCCCACTGAAGAAGAATTTGAGGCTGCAAGAAAAAAACTTGAAAACGGTAAGAAGCCCTCCAAATCTAGGCGGAAGTAACTTGTCCCCTTCGACAAAAGCTGGCTATGTATGTATAAATTTTGCTTCTGCAAAATGCTGGTGTGTTTTAGATTGAAGAACTGCAAGTGAAATGTTCCATCTGTTTTCAGTTTATGATAGCGCCCCTCAAATCAAGTGTCTTGGTGACCTCAATTTCAGTGCACACAGGTTTAGTTCAGGGAAGTAGTTTCTGTGCCATGTTGGGTGGTCTCTTTTCATTTCTTTTTGACATACATTGTTGTTTTTGGTATCTGAAAACAAAACTGTAGGGTCCAAGAGCAAGTGCCCTAAAAAATTTGGGCCACAATTTTCTTTTATGTGGAACTATTTGAGTTTGTCTTCCAAAATGGTCAGTCATTTGTCTTTTTTGCCAGGCAACAAGTGGACGAGCATGATTTGCTCGTTCTGTCACCATAGTATGGTAAAAACGATAAGATATGATAGATAAGATTAACCATAAAACCTGGCTGAGATGAGATGAGATGGGATGGGATAGGAGTGTAATTGAGAACCCATGATTAGTTGTGCCGTGACTCTCTCCCACAATTAACCGTGTATGTGAAAGGCAATGAAATCTAGAAAGGTAAATGAAGACGAGAGAAATGAATTTGAGTTACTGCAAGAACATGCCAGGAAGGGGATGAGGAAGGTGCCAATAGTAGACATTGTTGCCGGAGTCAAACAGCAAATACTACACTTATGTAAGTGAAATATTAAATTCCAATTTAGATACATACATGATTACCATTACAGACTACAGAGTAGAGTGTTTTTAAATTATATAACCTAACCCGATATTAGCATTTTATAAGAGCAAATGAATATTGAACGTGGAAACCTGTATAACTGAGGTAGCTAAAGAGAGTTTCCACCTAATAAAAGTATGAATATCGACAGCAAATCTTAATAATACAGACATCACAATCAGGTGAGATGCCGATTCCTTAATCATGAAAAATCTTGATGACAAATCACATATTTTATAACCTTATAGTTATGAAACATTTATGCAAATTTCTTTAATATGTTTATAATTCTCTAATAACTAGCCAAACAAAATTTTAGAAGAAATTCGCTACAAACCAAATTCGGGTGTCCAAACGTTGTAGAACGTGTAGTGTAATATTGTAGAATCATGTAAAACGTGTTGTACAAAGTTGTAGAACGTGATGGACCCGCGCAAAGTTGAAGAACCTTGTAGAACGTGCAGTGCAATGTTGTAGAACGTGTAGTGTAAAGTTGTAGAACATGATGGACCCGTAGAACACGTTCAGTGTTTAGTTTTCTCAGTGTAATGTTTGCAATTTCAGTAAAACAATTTTGCTATTTTAGTTTTTGCAATAGTGTTTAATGAGTTTCGAGATCGATTTTTTTATTATAATTTCAATTTTCTAGGATTAACTTTTTCATTTTCAGTAGAAATTTTTTGTTATTTTCGTTTTTGCGATAATGTTTAATGAGTTTCGAGATATTCTTCTCGCAATGTTTGACATT
>JAYMTP010000606.1:0-31343 GCA_036897365.1 Geranium brycei
AAAATAAATTATGTACACAAAATCATATTGCAAAATTAATACTTCAATATCACAAAAACAGATTGTCAATAACTTCATAGTAGTTTATATGGAAATTGTGGTTTTCAAACTTGTTTGTTAAAAAAAAACTTAAAATGTCCCTTTCAAAATTAGTGTGTGTTTAGTTAGTTAGTTAGTTAAGTTCATCAGGCCGGGTTGGGTCGGGTTGTCCGGACATTTATGCTCACCCCTACCTGCAGTATAGGATACGTGACTGAACATAAACGGCTCCTTTGTATGACTTGCAACAACTTTACATTTTATTTTTGGATTAGTTACTATTCAAGACATTCTTCAAGAAAATACACTCAAAATAACTCCAATTTACTATACTCATAATTACCAGTTTTACAGTAAATTACATATTATAAAATGTTGAATTTAGAATCATTTAATTACGTTTTTTATACGTCACTCTTTTATATAATATTCACAACAATGTTCGGTAAATTTAAAAGAATATATAAAATACTATTGTATTTTTAAAAATTAATTTACGAATGAAAATTTTGAAAGCTAAATTATAATCGAACCGATTTGTTTGTGTGTTAGAGTAACTTGAACTAATAATTTCTTCTTTTAAACACACAGATTATGGCGGGGAGTGGAAATAGCATACAGGGGGACAGGAGGGGCGACAAGAATTTGACAATTGTTGATATAACAAATTTGCGATCATGAATAAAATATTTAAACATCAAATTTATTTTAAGAAAATTTTACACGTAGTGTGATTAATTTATGACACTTATAAACTAATAAGTAGATCCAAAGTTAATACAATCTCTTAAATGTCCCTTTAATGGTTATATTATAGTAAGAGAAATTTCAGCCGTGGAGGTTGCGCAGTCAGCAGACATAGACGGCCATGAGCGCGCCACGTGGAAATGATTTTCTATTACTGGCTCTCCCGAAAAATATGTAAGTCAGCCAGAAAAAAAGCTACTGCTCATAGTCATATATATAAAAATTGTTCCTAAACCATCGCGAACAGAAACCAGAAGAAGCACATTTCTTCAGTTTTTTTTCCCATTAATGGCAGAGAAGTGTTTCAAATATGTGATCCTCGGCGGAGGCGTTTCCGCTGTAAGTCTCTCTGTTTCCATCATCTGATATTGCATATACTTGTATTTGAAGATCTAATTTCTGGATGATCTGAGTATTTTTCTCGAATTTGCGCGATTAATGTGAAATGTGTTAATGATTTCCTCTTAGAATTGCGTAGATCCGAATTTGTATCCGCATTGTGCAGTTTTTGCACCATTTCGTTTTAACCTTTCCTCACAGATTTGTAAATTGTATAGTTCGTTTGCTGCGGAGAAATTGGAGTGCAATTCTGTGTAGCTATGCTTCTAAACATAATTAAGATGAATTATGACAGACTGTCAAGTTTATTGAATATCAATATGCAGGAGAATATTACGAATTATAGAATATATATGTTGATTATTTGATTGATGATAAATTTACATAGATGATCTCGGTCATTATTCATGTTTATTTTCTCGGACTTGTTCTTGTGGAGATTATAGGGATATGCTGCTCGAGAATTTGCCAATCAAGGGGTGAATCCTGGCGAGCTTGCAATTATTTCCAAAGAGCCAGTATGTGGTCTAATCATGTATATTCCGGCCATTTAATTATTTTTGTTTCTTTACTAATTATTCGAACCGATTTAACCTTTTTCAACACATCCTTATTCATAGCTCTTCCTATTTTCAGGTGGCTCCATATGAACGTCCTGCACTTAGCAAGGGATACCTTTTTCCCAAGTGTAAGTGAATATCTTGTGCTTAAATATATGTTTAAGCATGAAGTGCTACTGGTCTCGTATTGTATAGTAGGTTGGTATGTGCATGAGCTAGTGCTGAAGATCAACTCTTGTAATATGCATCTGCTCCATTATGTGTTATGTTTTTGTAGCTCCTGCTAGACTTCCAGGATTCCATGTATGTGTCGGAAGTGGAGGAGAGAGATTGGCTCCAGAATGGTACAAAGAGAAAGGTAGCTTCGTTATCCTAAATAATATGGGGTGATCTGAACTTGGTTGTCTAAAATTGTCATATGAACTGCTGAGCATATCTGGATTGGATTTGTGCCATCGGAATGATTATTTTCATTGTTCATTGTTTTTGCGTAACTTTGATCAATTTTGCAGGTATTGAATTGATCCTGAGCACAGAAATAGTCAAAGCAGACCTATCTGCCAAGACCCTGTCAAGTGCTGGTGGAGATACCTTCAAGTATGAAGTTTTGGTTATTGCCCCTGGTTCCACTGTAAGTATTCCTGAGAAGTCATTTACCGTTGTTCACTGAAAAGGAGCAGAGTAATATCTCGTGCCTTTTCAGGTTATAAGGTTGTCGGATTTCGGTGTAGAAGGCGCGGATGCCAAACACATCTTATACTTGAGAGAAATTGATGATGCTGATAAGGTTGTAGAAGCAATTAAGGCAAAGCCGAATGGTAAGGCTGTTATTGTTGGAGGTGGATACATCGGTCTGGAGCTAGGAGCGGCGCTGAATATGAACAATTTGGATGTTACTATGGTATACCCTGAGCCATGGTGCAGTAAGTGAATATCCTGATATGCTAATTATCTGCAATCAGGACCTTAATAAGAATTGATTCATATCATATCTTTCAACTGTGAGCTAATTGTGCCGTGTTCTTGCAGTGCCTAGGCTTTTCACCTCCGATATCGCTTCTTTCTATGAGGAGTATTACATGAATAAAGGAATCAAAACCATCAAGGGAACAGTTGCATCTGGGTTTACACCTAATGCAGACGGGGAGGTAAAATTAATTTCTGTTTCACCTACCAAGTCCCGTAGACCAGTGAGATCTTTTGAGTCAATTTTATGTGGAATATTGAAACTCATTCATCAATTACTTAGGTGAAGGAGGTGAAATTAAAGGACGGACGGGTTTTGGAGGCTGACATTGTCATTGTTGGTGTTGGAGCAAGGCCACTCACGTCTTTATTCAAAGGGCAGGTTGAGGAGGACAAAGGTGGAATAAAGGTCAGTGACTTCTTGCTTGCTCGTTACAAAACTCTGTTTAACCTTTACGTCATGCCATCAATCTATTTTATTCTTTCTAGCTTGTCATCAATTGATACGAACACATTCTCTATACTTCTTACATGGTAGTTAAAAGTTGTGCTTAATCTTTCTTTCCCTCTTGTCATCAATCTTTATGAACATGTTCCCTTCATAGAGCACAAGGCAATCTCAGCCCGCTCATGTCTTGAGTTTATTCCTGAAAAATTGCTCATCGATATTATAACGCAGACAGATGCATTCTTCAAAACTAGCGTCGCGGGCGTATATGCTATTGGTGATGTTGCCACATTCCCTATGAAATTGTACAATGACACAAGAAGAGTGGAACATGTTGACCATGCCCGCAAATCAGCTCAGCAGGCTGTGAAGGTATGCAAATCAAATATTCTAGGAAATCCATGACATGTTTCGTTTGTGAGTTATTTTCTTGTATGGTCCACCATGCAGGCCATCAAGGCGAGCGAGGAGGGGAAAACAGTGGAGGAGTACGAGTACCTCCCGTACTTCTACTCTCGAGCGTTTGATCTATCGTGGCAGTTCTACGGGGACAATGTGGGGGAGACGGTGCTATTCGGGGAGAAAGATCCAGCAGCAGCAAAGCCCAAGTTCGGGACATACTGGGTGAATGGAGGAAAGCTATTGGGAGTGTTTCTGGAGGGAGGCTCTGCGGAAGAAAACAAGGCCATTGCCA
Source organism: Geranium brycei (assembly GCA_036897365.1). NCBI lineage: Eukaryota > Viridiplantae > Streptophyta > Magnoliopsida > Geraniales > Geraniaceae > Geranium > Geranium brycei. The sequence continues at coordinate 3,794 of JAYMTP010000606.1, forward strand.
TTGTCGCTAAAGCCCAACCAGCTGTTGCGGATTTGGAAGCGCTCAAGAAGGAAGGTCTCGCCTTTGCGTGCAAGACTTGATTCACTTGCTAACACTATCATTTCTTTATTAGCTGTTCTCACCTCTTGATATTGTATAGGATGTGTTGCTTTCAACTATAATAAATACCATTAACATTTTTTCACAGTAAATATCATCAGGAGTTGATTGACACTGAAGTGTTTGTGTTAATGGGCCTACTGTTTGGGTTCACATTTCAATGAGTCTTACCCTTACGGCCTATCGGCTGGGCCCAAAAGCATAGGCTTGGCAGGAGAAAAAATATATGATTTAATTATTGGCGGTGATATTTGATGATAATAATTTAACTGGTGGGACCGAGCAGATGTAAGTTGCAGGAAATATATGAAAAGCAGCGAGTGAAGTGTAGTGAAGTGAGGGCGGCCCAGTAATGTGAGTTGGGACAGGCACAGGCACAGCACAGCTGTAACTGTAACCGCTTCTTTTCCCGTGCTGTGTGTGGACCCTTTCACTGCAACTCCTACGCCAACCCCATAAACAAGTCCACCCCTAATCGCATTCCATTTTCTAGTCAATTTGACCAGGGTCCCAAAATTTCAATTACATTTTCTAAAAAATAAAATAAATTTCAATTACATTTAGTTTGTTCGAGACTTTTTCTCGACATTTATAATACCTAAAAATCATATTTTACCTTAGGTAAAATTTATACAATAAATCTTTCATGAGAATTTATGCGTATGACATTATACATCCATTCAAATAATTATTTAATTTTTTTTGGAAACATAATTATTTAATTTTTAAACATACATTAAAAATAAAATAACATTAATAGTAATAAGAAAGATAAATTGTGAACATATTAGTAAATTGTAATTAAGAGTAATCTCATAAAAGTGTGGTGATATATACAACTCAATATCGAATAAGTGCACTGAAGTATACTTTGTTTTTCTTTGGTCACTCAATTTACATATTGTCTCACACAGCTTACTCTGTTAGGGTTCCGTTAGATTTGAATTAATTGTAAAAAGACTAAATTGTCATTCTTTTTTGTTTTCAAATTTTCAATTGGTGTCACGTATTCCTCTTCTTTCCTACCTCTTCTCCGACGTCTATTTTTTTTCCAACAATTACATTTTCAGCGAGACATGAAGAATCCGATTGTATAAATTTATGTTTGTACAACTTAGCACATCAAACCATTGGTAAAATTACAAATATTTCAAATTTGGTAACAAATCTAAACCATCAGTTTTGTTATAAAATTGGAGTTCAAATCAAATCTTTGTTTGAGACATTAGAGTTCAAATCAAAGTTAGACCCAAATCCATCTATCTTCATTTTGGATGAAGAACAAATGGATGAGTTCTCTATACTAGAGAAGAACCAATTCCATATCATCGATGCCAAGTGTCGATTATTCCTCTGGATGTTTGATTTAGGTGAAGAAGATCTACTCCAATGTGCTCGATTTAGGCATTTTTCAACAAATATTTGCTCGATCCATGCTTGGCTAGACCTCCCAATCGCGAAGAAACAGTTTAATTTCAAAATATGGTAAAACCTGAAACCTTCCAAGCTTCCGTTCATAATCTCGCCTATTCGAAACCCTAGCAACTGCCTTGCGCCAATGGGCGCCGGAGGACGCCCAAGAAGAACAAAATGACGATTAATATGCTCCTCAATCTACAAAGTCTGAGTTGGTCAGAAAACACTCAAGAATTGATGACAGTTTGCGTTTCCATTTTTTATTTCAATGAGAAAATGACGATTTTATCCTTGTAGCGTAATGAGATTGAAATTTATCAGGAGGATAAAATGATCTTTTCACATTGTATTAAGATTTAATAATATGTGGTATGGATTTGAAAATTTAAAAACAAAAGAGTGACATTTTAGTCTTTTTACAATGATACTTAACGCCGTTGAGCTACGTGAGACAAAATGAAAGTTGAGGATCCCGAGAGAGCAAAATATATCTCAATGTACCTATATAATATTGCTCTATTATCCAGTGTAATTGTGTGAAATTACCCCTTATAATTAAGATTAATTTTGTAAATTAAAAATTAATTTTATAATATTATAGTATTTTAGAGGTTTCAATTATAAGAGAATATAATATTAGGCGTACATTAAGGAGCCTATTGCCCGGCGCATGGCCTCCTGGAGCCACAAGTTCTTATCTTTGGCTTGGAGAGAAGTTTTGATTAAGTACATTCTACAAGCTCTCCTGTCCTACTCCATGCAGTTATTCATGTTTCCTCAAAGGTTGCTGGAGGATATTGACATAATGTTTAACAAATTCTAATGGAAAGGGAGTGGGAGTGGGAGTGGGATTATGTGGCGCAAGTGAGCTGACCTGTGCAAACACAAATAATTGGGAGGAATGAGTTTCCTGCACTTAAAGGAACACAATCAAGCGCTCATGGGGAAACAAGCTTGGAGGATCTTGACGAATCCCTCGTCTCTGCCGGCGAGACTGTTAAAGGCAAAATACTTCCCATCTTCCTCATTTTTTGAAACTCCTATAGGGCTAAAACCGAGTTTTATCTGGAGAGGCATATGCGCATGACGGAACATAGTGGAAGAGAAGACTTACCGTAGCATGGGCCGGTAACTGCCCAATTTTGGGAACACCGTGGCTAGTGGGTGAGAACGCGTACATCGATTCCAAATCAAATATTCCAGCAGACTTGAAAGTATCTGACCTATTTAGATCCGAATGCAGAGACTGGGATGAAGGGAAGGTCAAATCATTATTTTACCAAGACACAAACGACAGGATTTTCTCCATAATTTCAAGCATGTAAGGCGACATAGACTACTGGTACTGGGAAGCGGATAAGTCGGACGAGTACTCGGTAAGGAGTGCTTACAAGGTTCTTTGCTCATTAGGAACTCTGTGGACTCATTCGACGGAAGCCACGGAATGGAGAGCGGTGTGGAGGCTAAAGGTTCCGCCAAAAGTCAAAATATGGCTTTAGAGAGTGATCTCGAATCTCCTCCTGACTAGGGCGTCATTGTCTCAAAAGGAAGTCCCAATCATAACTCAGTGCCCCCTCTATGGAAAAAGGGAAGAGACAACAGACCATCTATTTCTAGAGTATCGGGTTGTGATACCGATTTTGAGGGACATATTGTTGGCGGGAGTCCGAAATAGATTGGGGGTAAGCCCAAAGGTGGCCAACTGGACATCCTGGGGGAAGGGGAAGATGAGGCCAATATGGTGGCTCTCAGTCTGTGGGCTATCTGGGGAGCGAGAAATTGGTTTATCTGGAAATGGGAGATGTTTCACCCGTCAAGGGTAGCATCAAAGGCGAAGAGGTATAGAAGACTCTTGATTACGGCTAGGCCTTCGACAACCAGCTCGGGTCAGGGGCAACCTGTGGCAAGACTAGTTTGGAAACCCCGCAAGGAGGGGCCCCTGAAGATTAACGTTGACAGAGGCATGGACACTGAGAGAGGTTTTGGAGTGTAGGATTTGCCTATAGAGATTCAGAAGGTCAGTTAGTAGGGGGCTTTGTAGACGATTCTCGAGACATCTCCGCCTAGAAGAGGTGGAGGTCGTGGGTGTCAGGGAACCCCTCTCATGGGCAAAAGGGAAGAACGTGGCGGAGGCGGTGATAGAATCTGATTTCTTTCGGGTGGTAGACCACATCAGGTGCGGCAAACAAGTCAGGAACATTTTTGGAGGCATCATCTCAGGCTGCTGTCGAATTCTATCCGTCTTAAGGGCAGACAACCATCTTTCGTTCGTCGTTCTTGTAACTCCATGACTTACGAATCAGCCAAATATGCTTTAATTAATAGTCAGTAGTTGAGATCGTGGTGCAGAGTCTGTTCCACCAAATGTTGTCTCAGCTGTTCGGTTTGATGTCGGGTTAATTGCCTGATAAATTACATGAGTTTTCCTTAAAAAAAAATTATTTTTCAACTCCAGATCTCAACTTATGTCTAACGATTTTATATCTGAGTATTATAAAAACTTAAACTGAAGACGAACGTCCATTCTATTTCTTACCTTTTAACTTTTTTGCCCTGGCATCTTTCTTCACATGTAACAGTGCATAAAATTTATCTAAAAGAAATACAACATATTGAATTGTTAATCCTGATTATTCACTCGACATCAATACGAAGGTATACCAAAACCATAAAATTGACATACAGGGTTGAAGTATTCACAAGGAAGTGCCAAATGGAAGCGGAAGAGAAGATCCACGTGTATCGTTCAAGTGACCAGCTCTTCTCAGTCCCAACAAGTCAAGTCACAGACTCGGAGGTCACTCCTCCCCTCTCCCACTCGCTTTCCCGCACGCGCCATCCCACGCCCCTGTAAGAAATCCGACGTGGCAAATAAAACACGTGGCGATCAGACATTCACGTGTCGAGTAGGAAGGTGGCAAGCCACGTGTCCCTCCCACACAATCTGTGGGCTTTTGTAGCAAGCAGCGGTTCTGAGTACTATTCACTCTTCCTCTCTCTCTCTCTCTCTCTATGGCGGCGGGTGGGATTGGGATGGTGAAGATAGAGCTGGAAGCGGCGGAGGCGCTGGCTGATTTGGCGGAGACCGCCGCCGGAATTTGGGGCAGGAAAGGTAAACGGGGAATGAAGCCAACTCCGAGTCGCTCCCAGGTTCGCCTTTTTCCATTCCACATGAATTGTGTTGAATTGATTATCAGTTTGTTTCGGTCGGTCCCATATCAGTAAAGTTTTGGCTATGTTGCTTCATTTAGGACATTTTCAAACCCAATATACTCAATTATATCTGTTATGGGTGTTGATGAGATTATGCCCAAAAAGGGCACTATCAGTCTTTAAAGTCCTCCAATTGGGCATGCATGTTATTTTCCTTCAGAATCACCAATTTTGAAGCTAGCTTTCACTTTCACATCCAGAATAGACCGGACTTTAACTATTACAATGAGTGCAAAAAGGCCCAACCTTTTGCTGGCTATTGTATGGGTGCTTTTCCAATATCTGTTTAATCATGAGAAATACCTATTAAGGATGATATACCTAATTTTATCTTCACTCCGATGTTGATCGACGAATTTGGAGCCATTTTGTAGTTCGAAATTCCTTGATCGGGACAAGCCTAACTAGTTGTTCTGTGGCGATATGGGGTTATGTTGTAATGCATTTTTGTTTGTGGCAGGATCAACATGATGACTTTAGAAGAAATGCTCCACCAGCAAAACTGGACCAGAAAGCTTGTTTGCAAAGACAATGCTCCACAAGCCACTCATCGTTTGGCGGTGGCAGGTCTAGACAGAATTTGACTGAGGTATTATTATTATCGTCGACCTGTTAGTTGTTTTCGTGCACTGTTGTTCTGCTACTTCTCGTTACATCCAGTTCCACTTTTCTGGTCAGGCTGAAAGGGAAGCACGGAAAATACGTAGGATATTAGCAAACAGAGAGTCAGCAAGGCAGACGATTCGTCGCAGACAGGTAATGTTTCATCTTACCTCTACCAGGACAAATATGACTAGATTCTCACATTATCAGTTAAATGCTACTTAGCTTCCTCAGTTTTTAATCTTTCTCAATAACATAAAACTTATCTATTCAAGCATGGAACTAAAAAGAAATAGAGAACTTCAAGATGGTGCTTTATGCTTATACTTAATAAAGCAATTTGTCAGACTATACAGATAACTAAATGTGTGAAATCATTTTGAAGTGTTCAACTTGGTATATTCATGGAATGATGCCTATCCTTTGCTATATATCGAAGCATTCAACAACAAAGTCTAATTGATACTATTTAACTTCTATCACTGTATCTCTGATGTTCATTTTCTTTTCTTTTCACCCTTCCAAAGATTATGAGTGGGGTCAAACAAGGATTGATTTCGTATCATTCATATTTGAGCTATCATCTTTTCCATTACTTTAGGCGCTTTGTGAGGAGTTAGCCAAAAAAGCTGCTGATTTGTCAGAGAAGAATGATAATTTGAAGAGGGTAAGTATCTTGTTCAGTGTTTCTCATTCTCCTACGAAGTTTTCCTCTTCTGTTTATAAGGACGAGGCATATTTTGGAAGTGGTATGACCATTGTTAATAACTATGCGAGATGTGTATCACATCATATTGAAATTTTGAGCTTATATAAACACTGGTCACTCTTTTTTACGATGTTTCTCCTATGTAGGAAAAGGAGATGGCCTTGAAGGTATACGAGTCTTTGGAGACCATGAATAGGGACCTAAAAGCACGGGTGAGATATGATTTAGGTTGAAGATATACATTCATAAACCTTCACATGTTTGACCAACTTGTGAATGGCAGGTAGCCACGTTGACAAAGGTTGCCATAGAGGTGGTAGAGGAAACCCAAGGCGGGACAAAGGTTGAGATAAAGGTGGTGGAAGAAACCCAAGTTGAGTCAAAGGCGGAGATAGAGGTGGCAGTGGAAACCCAAGGTGAGGCCAAGTCAAGCCTGGGAACTATACCTACTTCTCAGCCTAAAAGTTGCCCATTGCTTTTTTATGACCGCCCGACGTTTACCCCACTTTTTTGGCCTGCCATGATTCAATCTTCAAACCCTTCCCAGTCACAACAAAACGGGCCTCAAAATGCACCTTTTCTTCCATCAAATGTTTCAGTGCCTATCATTAACAAGCCTGACTCTTCTGAGAAACCAGAAAACCTTGTAAATATCAACGGGCCAATGACTCCTATATATTTGCTTCCATGTCCCATGTTCTTTCCCCTTCCCAATGGACTCCACCATCAACCCTTCTTTTGTGCGGACAATAAACAAGAAGACAACTCGGTAAGTAGTGCTTGTATTACTTCGAAAAATGTTGAAAACATAGAACTGAATAGTCCAGCTTTCTCCATAAAGGCAAAGACAGCAGATTCTGGCTCGGTGGAAGCCAATCCGGTTAATGATCTTAACGACACCCCGGTTGAGTATTCTCAGAATGGAGGTAGTTCTACTAAGATAGCTCACTCTAAAGGAACATTCCTTTCACTTGCCCCTGCATCTTGTACTTCAGTTCAGCCTGAAAAACATGTAGAGTCACATAATAATGTTGAAGTTAGTTCTTCAACAGCTAGTCGAAATGTATCTTCTTTGCCAGAACAGAATGAAGAACAAGACACACCTCCTAGTCATCAGTCAACAGAAGCATTTGCTGCAGCAGAGGCAAGGAGGAGGAGAAAGGAACTTACAAAGCTAAAGAATCTAAACAGTCGACGTTGTCGAATGTACTCTTGAGACTCCTCTTTCCAACTATTTGTCCCCACTGGATTTTACTGAGCATTGCTTGGATTCGAAGTCCATGAAGCTCATTGCAGCATACTTAACCGTGATCTTGAGAAGTTGATCGGAGTGATCAAACACCAACTTGTTATTATTCTCTATATAGCTGGGTAGAGTGGAAATTTTGGTAACCTCTTTTAGGCGGCTTTTGGAACCCAATAGAAGAGTAAGCACTCTGAATGTCTCATTTCTTAAGTGGGTTACAAAAAACTTCAAAAACACCGTCTTTTTGTTTGTTTCTTTGTTTGTAATTTTGTGAATTGCTTCTGAGATCTGGCTTTTTATCATTATAATTATAATTATCAGTATGATTATGCTCTTTCTTCTCTCTTTGATTCATACCTTGAACTCATTTTGCAATCGAAGCCAATGAACTTGGAACTGCTTTCTGTATTTGCATCGTTGTTGTTTACAATTTACACTGTTTGAATTTAGGTTAGGAATCATCATTTCACTGAAGATGGAGCAAAATTCTGTAACGAAGTTGCTGCTACTACAATATATGTAGCTCATTTTTATTTTTCATATTACATTCATTTTAAAATAAATATGAAGCGATACACAAACCAACTGTTTTATTTACCGGCATTTCTGAAACTCATACATATCCAAAACTAAGCAAGTATTTAAGGAGACACAAATCAGAATTAGAGATAACTGAGAAGTCTATATGACAGTGGAAGATTGTGAGAAAGTTCTACTACTACAAGTAGTAATAGTCACAAAATATACAAGTAGCCGAATTAGCTAGTAAAGAAGGTGCTGAAGAGTGGTGTGTAGAGCCGAGTAAACTGCATTCCATCCCTCCTGCGTCGGGTGAGCACCGTCCCAGAAGAATGCAGCTTCCGGCTTCTCGCAGACTGTGTACTTCTTCGTCCCTTTATCGTCTACGCTCCCGCAAGAATCCAACATGCTCGTGCCCACGCAGCACGGCTTCAATGGTGTCTCAAACTTAGAACCACCTGCTACCACATCAACAATTGCCACAATTTATAATGTTCATTTTATCTTACTAAATGCGTAGTCTTGTGTGTAATAATGAGCAACTCCAACTCAAATTGCTGAATCTCCAAAATTATTTCTTAATGACTGGGAAAAGTTAAGGCCTCATCTCTATTTAACTTCAAACCAAATCTCCAAAATTTACTCTAAATGTTTCATCAATATAACTTTTCATGATTTTAAATGACATTGATCAATTGGATCAATGCTACAATTAGTAGGCAAATATACAAACTTACTGTAGCAAGTTTGTTGATGCAGAAGGGGATTTGGAAACTTCATTGGAATTGAAAGGTGTTAAATCCCTAAAACATGGGGATTTAGCAAGCTCTAATGTGGGTTTGGTACAAGTACAACACGCCCCACGCGCCTCCACAACGTGTGGAGAGAATCAACGGCACAGAAGAGACTGACTTTAAAAAATATGAGGTGGAACCGGGAAATCAAAAGTAGGGCAATGGGAAGCGTAAGCGAATCGGAATCTCCGCGATAAACGCGCCACGTGTCCCTCCACTAATAAAAAAATCATTTTACGAAACCGTATATATAAGTAGAGTAGTGATTGGAGGGGTCGCGTTTCGTTTCGGCCACACAAAATCACAACCGTGTATGATTGCGCCTGCCATTAGGGCTGCATAGTATTGCGTGTCATGATTGTCTCCACTATGCAGTGGAACATTCATTAGATAATTATCACCTAGATCTAAGTAGTGTAAGAGACACTCATTGCTCCCACCGGGTGCTAGTGGAGTGCCAAGGGCTATAATGACCAACATGACCTCTTAGTCAAGACTCGACTCTATCTCACTTGACTTGGAGATGGCTATCCTAATCTCCCTCATTTATAGTGCAAGCGTTGTTAATATGACAAGACACGTTACATTAGTCTATGACGTCATAACGCTATTTTAGACTAAGAGCTCATGTCGACCATTATGACCCTTAGTGCTCCACTAGCACTTAGTGGGGGCAATGCGTACCTCTTATACTACATAGACCTGCGTAGCCATTATTTAATGAGTGCTCCACTATAATAGCAGGGACAATCATAACACACAAGACTATGCAACCCTAGTGGCAGACACAATTGTGCATACGGTGACTAAGTGGCCATTATTATACACAAGATTACGCGGCCCTAAGCAGCATGCGTAATTATACACATGATAACTAAGAGCAACCCCAATATAAGTTGCCATTTTGTCATATTTTTGGCAACTTTGAACTTCAATCTTAGAGCAATTCCAATTGAGGTTGCTAAAATGCAAAAATTATTACTCAATCATAATTAATTACTATTTTGTCATCTAACTTCAACCCAAACCGTCAAATTTAGATGCAAATATCAATCATTACCACTTTTTAATATTGTGGTCCATCCAATGGTTAAATTAATATAATAATTATAAATTTATGCCAACTTTGCTAGTGAGTTGGTAAATATGCAAACCCACTGTAGCAAATTTAGCAATTTGTATTTGCAATGCAAATATGCCAACCCTCATTGGAGATGAAAGTTGTCATTTTGCCAAAAAAAGACAACCCCACTGGAGTTGCTCTTAGAGTTGTCAAATTTGCATTGCATATGCAAATAACCATATTTGCTACAATAGGTTGACATATTTGCCCAACTCTTTATAGCAAAGTTGACATAAATTTAATATTATTATATTAATTTAATCAATGGATGTGTGATAATATTGAAAAGATGTAAAGATTGATATTTGCAACAAAATTTGACAACTTGAGTTAGAGATGGATGAAAATGGAGCATTGACTCTTGACTATTATTGAGTAATAATTTTTGCATTTTAACAACTTGAGTTAGAGTTGCTATGAGTGGCCATTATTGACATTTGCATATATGTTAGAGACAATGAAGGCCTTAAAGTAGGCGATAGACTTAACCTATAAATGCGGGCTGATAATTATCAAACAATCACCCTCACATGTAGACTAGACATATGGGTCGATAATTTTCACAAGCACTAGGTTAGGGCTCTCGCAGTATATAATTATAGTGTCAACTTTGTTGGTTAAGTTTGACATTCGTCAATCAACTAGGTTGAGACTCATGTCTTGTGACAAAAAATTCAACCTTGTTAGTTGAGTATGACTGTAATCTTAGTACCAACTCCTTTTCTTCAATTTTTTTTGCATGTGTTGATCTCTTGCACAGAATTGAGGTAATAGTAGCATACCTGAAGTAGTGGTGTTAAGAACAGACATGAAGGAGGTGTAGAGATCGAGAACGATGAAAGTGAAGTGTTTGGACTCGTTGTTGAGCTTAGCTACAGCTTCCTGTAAGAGAAGGTTGTGGAAGCCAACTAGTTCATTCTGGGTTTCATTGCATTGCTGATACGAAGACAATGCTGTGCTTGGAGGAAGACATCCCAAAGGTTGCAGAGCTGAAACGGCTATTTTTTTCACTCCCAACCCTTGGATAAGTTTCAGATTCACTGCCAACTGATTCACCACAGTAGGAATAAAAGATAGAAGACCCTGTGCACAAAAATAGATCACCAATTAATTTTTCTTCCTAACTCTGGCTTATGTGTATAAACAAAACTTCATGTTTGTGCAATAGCTTGTGACAGGTTACAAAAGATCCAAATAACAAGTTTGCAGAGCTTTTTACAGAGATCATTATGACACATGTTGTGACTTTTTACTCAAGACACGTTAGGGAAGATTCGACACATTCGACCCGCTTCTAATTTTAGGCAATGTAACATGACAGACATTTTTTTGAGTTTAAGATGTAGCGTTGCAGTTTACTAAGATAACCTGGCTCACTTGCATTAGATGCTCTGCTATTATCAAAAAGAGCGCGGGATATAAGGGGAGTGGAAGGGTTTTCGTGTTGGGTAAGAAGACACACGACCCGTACAATTAAACTATAGTTCTCGCCTTCTTGTGCAGACGGAGAGAATGATAGCTATTGATGCCTCTTAATCTAAAGCTTTATTATTGCGCCTACTAAGTTATACTAGGCCACTATATATAAGATAATGACCATTAAGAGCACTTAACCTGTAAGGTCAAGCATTGCATCTACTAGGATTTAATGGAACACTAAGAGCTAAGAGCTATAATGACTACTAGGGAGAATCAAGGTGTTTCACCACACAAGGAAGCTCATATACACATTAGAGTACACCTTTGATTTAAAAGGCTAGTCTATTAAGTCTTGAGGGTAATGTGTGTACAAACTGTCCTTATACCTCGATCTCTTCTGATATGGCACCTGACGCACCTGTGAAATTCCTAACTATGCGTAATGGTTACAAGCACAAATTAGGTACAAAGGATCGAGGTAGACACAAGGGAAGATTGTGATAGAATATGAACAAGAATGTATACAAAAAAAGGGGAAACTTTATTTATGACAACACTCAAAGGATTGCAAGAGGGCTAGAGAGAACAAGAGGGCTAGAGAGAACACTTTCTCTTACAAGACTCACACTTAGCTTGCTATGACTTAGACTGGAGATGACTATGTCACCCTTATTTATACTGCTTAGAATGTAATTATTCTCGATACATCATCACTGCCTATTTTGGACAGGGAAAAATGTGTTTAAGTCGAACCAGTGTCAAGCTACTATTATTAGTGGTGTCATTGTTGATAATAGTGACTTAAAATAATAATGACTACTAAGTGATATGATGACCACTAAGTGTGTTTATGGTCAATAAAAATATACTCTTTGTGTATAAGGTTAAAATAAGTAATGATGATAGCTTGGGAATAGTTACTTCCCTAGTAGTATAAATAGGAAGAGGATTAAAGAGAACACTTTCTATTACAAGACTCACACTTAACTTGCTATGTCATAGCTTCAGTATGACTATCTCAAGCACCCATATTTATACTACATGGGAAGTAACTCTTCCCGAGACATTATCATTACCTTTTTTGGCCTTATACATATAATATATATTTTGTTGGTCATTAACACACTTAATGACCATCATATCACTTAGTGGTCATTATTAATGATAACTCATACTTTAAATCACCGTTAACAATAGTAATTTGACATTGACTTGATATAAACACATTTTCCTTATTTTCCTTCCACATTTAGTCCCAGCACGTTGGTAGCTCACACTCCTAAACTCAAATCGTCTTGCACTCTTACCCGCTAACATATTCGGCAATTATGTTATGATCAATCATGTTTCTAGATCCCACTGGTCCACCTGACTCAATACACCACAAGATCAACATGCATGCTGACCGATGCGATATGCACAACCCTAAACTTTAGTACAACTTATTGGGGAGAGCTGAGCTTCACAAAGGAGGAGCACATCACATGGAAACGCATATCCACATTAGAACCTACCTCTAACTCAAAAGACTAGTCTTTTAGGAAACTCATATCCACATTAGAACCTACCTCTAACTCAAAAGACTAGTCTTTTTGGTATGAAATTTAATGTATATAAAAACTCTCCTTATGACCTGTACTTTTGCTGATGTAGAACATGGACTCACATTTGAAATTCCTAACAATAACACTATGACCTCTTAAATTTAATGTTTACTCATTGCGTCATTGACTAAGTTAAAGTGTGACGTTACTGAAGTGCATTTTCCTACTAGTAAGACTTGCACTATAAATAAATGAGCTCAGCGTATACTTCTCCAAGAGTTCTTTACAAAAGAGTCTTGTAAGGTGTTTTCTCCCAAAGTGTCTTATAACCTTTCCTGCATTTCTATGTTTGTAGCCCAATGCCACTTAAAAATATTGATTTCATCACCATCCAAAATAACGTTAAAGTTATGCAAAATGTCCAAATGCTCTAAATTTTAATAAAAAACCACACCTTACTACACTATACTTATCACTTAAATCATATTGCTACACCTTGTTCTTTAAAATGTATGGTGTAACTACCCTAAACTTTTTTTTACCCCTAATGTTACGAAAATCACATTGTTTTGAGAACTGAGACAACACGTGGGTCATATGAAATTCTTCAAAAAAAATATTAAACTTTCCCTTGAAAAATAAAATAAAAATTATCGACTTCTAATTTAAGATTGGCAAAATTGATGCTCAACGTTGTCCGCCATCGGCTTTGGGTTCGATTTGGATATAGAAGATGGTTGGGGAATAGTGACATGGAATAGATGGCCAATGTTCTTGTGACGGAGCAAGTTGGGTGAAGTTGCCTACAACAAGCAAAGACCTCACTTCAAATTAATAACGACCTCACCGTAAAAAATTCCACTTTGAGTGAGAAGGCGAGCTCGCAATTTCAGCTAGCTCGTTTCATATCCACAATAGACTTACCGTCGTTGTGCTCATCATACTTTTCCTGGAGAACATCGTGATCGGCAAGCTCTTCATCTCCTTCATGAAACCCTTGCAACTTACAACATCATGATCGACAAGCTCCTCATCCAAGGCCGACAGTTTAAAAGAAGACCAAAGAACAATCGAGATTTGAAAATCATCGACATAGGCAATCCACCACCAAGATTTGAAGCATTGGTGTTTGATTCATTTTATTATGTTTGATTCAATTTATTAATTTTTATTACTCTAGCATTTTTTAATTGAATGACAACTTCGTTATTTTTGAAATATTGGAGGTCACTTTTTTCTCCTCGTATGCTAACAAATATTAGGGTAAAGTGATCCAAAACTGTAGTTATGGGTGCACACAGTATAAAATATAATACTTTTAGATGTACACAGTAATAACTTGATTCAAGTGTAAAGTATCATGTAATAACATGTAATCTCTTCCCTTTAATATCAAATGGAAATTTTATCATTTTTTACAAATTAGAGGTCTTATGACCTCAAACAATCTATTTTCCATCCGTTTTAACAGACATTGGAGTAACGTAATATAAAATTTTAAAGTTCTGGTAGTAACATGTCTTGAAGTACCTTGCAGCATATAATTTCTCTAAAACTTATTTTCATTAAAAGTGATAAATTTATGTCGAACCGGTTCACCAATGGGACGGGAACTCTCAAACCTGAAACCATACCGGTCACGTCGGTTTTTGGTTCGCATATAGACAGAGACACCCATCACTTTCAAAGACTTCTGGCAATGTAAATGCAAGTAATGGGAAAGTTCTTGCTTGAACAGAGCCATTTCTTGTTTGTTTTGAACAAGAAAAATTAGTTTATAAGGGCCACTCTATAATTGACCAAAACATGGTCAACTTTTTGAGCTAATATGGGGTTTGGTTCGCACATAGACACACACACCAATCACTTTCAAAGACTTGTGACAATGTAAATGCAAAGTAATGAGAAGGTTCTTACTTGAACAGAGCCATTTCTTTGGAGGTAAGCACTGTAGTCGTTGCCAGAAAGAGTGACAAGGGCAGCGGAGGACTGAATGTCTGCTGGAGTGTAGAGGGAGTCGTCGATGAGCTTCTTGAAGAAGCCAATTTGGGCCGTCATGTTTGGAAATGGTGCCAAGGTTTCAAACACTCCAGATCCTCCATAGGCAAAGTTCATGCCGTTTTTCAAATGTTTGACTCCTATTCTCTTCCACCATCTGTATGCAATTGGGGTCTTCACTCCCACAAACTTGGCTGCAACCAAATTACCCATCAATATCAACTGTTATAAAGTAAAATTAATAAGTGGATATGCCAACTTGTTAATAAAATAGTGAGATGATTTATATATATGTGAAATGATTGACAAGAACATTTGACTTGTGTAGACGTGAGTCTAGATCTACTACTACCGAGTTTTGATGTCACATTAAAGTTAGCTCATTAAAAAGTGAATGTCATAAAGCAGTAATTGACTTCACATTTTAATCAGTATCAAGAGTTAAAGTCTAACCCACTTACAAGTTTGAGATTAAAAGAGAAAGTGTCAACTTGCTTACATAGTAATAACGAGATCCGCATATGTAGCACAAAAGAGATAGGCCCTTGCCCTGTGAGGGTGTTAGTCTAGATTTACCAATTGGTGTAGTGCAATCCCAAGATTTCATACCATGTTAAGGCTCGAACAGATAAATAAAGAACTCAACTTACATATTAGACTTGACAAGATCCATAAACCAAACTAGTTTAGAGAGAACTCAACTTACATATAAGACTTGACAATATCCATTAAGGTTGTTAAAAATAAAAAGATAGATCAATGATTGAAGAGCTTCAATGTAGAGATCCGAGAAATGGGATTCTGCTGGTTGTGCTAAAGTCTTAGAGGATTAAAATAAGCCCAACTTTAAGAAATCTATGCTTTGGAATAGAATTTCAAACTTTTTAGCATCACAAATCAAGAATTTAAGTATGACACCTCACTGGTGCCTGTAAAGCACTGATGCTGCTCAGCTTTGTGTGTACTAAAGATAGTGGATGATGTTAAAAGAGCCATTAATTATGAAGTCATGCAATAATAACAAATAAGAAGTCGTGACATGGTGGTGTCGGGAAATTTGAACATTACAAGATAATTAACCACTAAAATTAAGTCAGAAAAAAAGTAAATTTGTTTTTTGAGTTTTTAAATCGATCGATATAATAAATATCACAATTCTGATGGCGTGAATATAAGAAAATAATGAGTATCTATGATTCAAGAATAAAGGTACAGTACAGTCTAGAGAACAAAAGATGGGTCACATGGGAAACAAGAACTGTGCAAGAGAAAAAAGAGAGGTGTATGTGGATATGGGTACGTTACGTATATGATTATGATCTGACATGAAATAGACCAAAAAAAGAAGCAAGGGAACAAAAGTTGGTGGGTGATTTGGTTGATACCGATATTAAAGCAGCATATATAATAGAGTATTTGTTTTTGCCAAATAAAAGCTAACAACAAATCATGCCAAAAAATCCAAGGTTGTTATTATGAATCTAATTATTACCTACTCATTAATCACTAACTACACAATAGTTGTTAACTACACATTGATATTGTACAAATATTGTTCACTCATGGTATAAGTCAGTCTGGTTAAAGATTATTCATTACTGTAACAGAGAAGTAGCTGATTTATGTCAAAATTATATATTTAATAAAAAAAAGGTGAGTGTGTGGAAATTGATATTTTCCTTTTATCTTTTTATTAGTGAAAAAGAAAAAGGAAGAGTAATGTAATGATTAAAGTTGGGGAAATAAAGGAGAGTCAGAGAAACCTAGGTAATCGGTGAGGACGCGTCCGTCGGAGAATCGGCCGGCGGGTTTACCGGGGAAGGTGGAGCCGTACGGAACCTTCCAGGCGCTGCTGTGCGACATCGGGATGTTGCCGGTGTCCGCGTACGAGTCCC
The DNA here is from genome assembly GCA_036897365.1 of Geranium brycei. Lineage (NCBI taxonomy): Eukaryota > Viridiplantae > Streptophyta > Magnoliopsida > Geraniales > Geraniaceae > Geranium > Geranium brycei. The sequence continues at coordinate 20,372 of JAYMTP010000606.1, forward strand.
CGAACACGAACAGCTTCGTCGGCCGGTAATCGAACACGCCTCGCCGCCGATCGTCGTCACGGTGGTGGTGGTGGTGGTGAGATGCGCCTGTTCAAAATCAAACTGATCAGAAACGGAATCGAGGCTCGAATTTTAATTTCTTCAGCTGAATCGGTGAACGAAACAGTGTAGCAGTACAAGAGTAACAATTTGTGCAGCTGAATCGATGAGAGAAGCAAAAAAGTAGTGCGAGAGTAACATTGATTGATTAGGAGATGAATAAAACCTGTGAGGAGGAAGAGGAGGAAGGAGAAGAAGAGAGATAGCTTAAGATTGTTGGCGATGGCCATGAGTATCAGAAGCAAGCTTCAGAATGGAGACGAAGGGGCTGTTTGGCTGGCTGGAAAAGAAAATCACTCTTTTTTTAGTCTACTGAGAATTTATGTTCAGTATTTATAGTGTGGCTCCACTCCACTGTCACAGGGTGCGTGTAGTGTGACGAGTCAAAATTGACGGAGATCTTATTTTATTTTATTAAATTAGTTTAACATTTTTTATTAACAATTTATGATGGAATAAAAATATCTTTTATGAATTTGGTGGGGAATGAAGTACATGAACAAGGAGCGGGTCGAGAAAATATATACATCTCATTTTTATCCATTCCTAATTTTTGCTTGGGTTAAATTTAAGTGCATGGTTTGTAATGTAATAATATTCCCGTTATAACTGCTGTTTTGATTATCCAAGCAGTCCATTTTTAATGTGTAACAGTAGTGTAGGTGTGTGCGTTTAATTATTGGGACACTTGACATCCATGCGTACATACCAGATGTAGTGTTTCAGTTTGGGCTCAGGTTAATGTAAGACAAGTGTCATGTCCTGGGCGCTTTGGCTCGGCCAAGGCTAGGGAGGGCGTGTGGCGATTAGGTGTGCGGGTGGCGGATCCATATATACGATCTCAACTAGTAGGATAGTTTGCGTTGCCAGTCCAAACATAACCAAGATTCACTGTCGGGAAATTTAACCGGTAACTGACTAATCGACTAGAACTAACATGAAATAAACCAAAAATAAACAATCAAATAAAAACAAATTATTTATGTGATTCGACAATTTACCTACATTCACGACTACATTATTCTCTTATTATTACTCACAATTCATTAATAATAAAAAAGACCTAAATTTTTTAATTTCTTAAACATTAGGAAACATATTCTAAATCTTTGTACAATAATAAATCATTTTTTAATTCACTCTTCTAGTTCAATTAGAAAAGCCAAGTGACAAGCTAGTCACCCTCCTGACTTCTTGGCCTTGCATGTTCTTGCAACTTACAGCACTCACCAATAAAATGGAGAAACATGACTATCTGCATATCCAATTCCTTGAGGCCCCAAAACTAAGAACAGTGCTTTCCTCACCCTCACCAAAAAAAGGTTTTCAAAAAAAAAGAGAAGAACATTGCTTCTTTTTCGTTCACATGCAAGCTGCTTTAGTTCGCATTGTCTAATATTACTACAATAATTAAAAAAAGATAAGATACCTCCCAAAAATTGATGAAGAATTGCTTATGCATTTCCCAATATAATTGGACAAAAGTGTCATACATGCAGCTATTAATCTACTTCACTAATCTTTACAAAATTGGACTGGCCATTTAAGTGAAGGTTTGATCTTACATGGCCAGCACCATTAAAGAATGTACATTGAGAAAGTACATTGCCCTGCCCATTCCGTGGAAATGTTTCTGTGCATCTCTTTCAACATTTGACCTGAAAGGAAAAAAATATCAACACAGCACAAACCAAAATCTTCAGAACAAACACAAACAGGATTGTATGTCGCATGTACACCAAAAATCCAAGTTTACAAAGATGAAGTGGAATATGATTTTGACATGCACCTGGACTTCCCAAAAATCAAAACCCAACATCAAGTGCCAACAAGGGATTGTCTATAATATTTAAGGTTGAGGTGCCTACAGTAAGCGTATGAGAGAGGGAAGAGGAGGATGAACATGACATTAACATTCCACTAACATTTTGGACTCCTGAACCCGTTGAACACATAACCTAACAATATATGTTTCAACACAATAAAAGAAGATTGTATGTTTTCCAATTCAATAGCAGTATTCCCCCAAGCAGGCAAGCAATATGCACTATTCCAATTTAGATGCGTACTACAAAAGGAACTATTTGCACTGTGTATGGAAATTTGGCATACCTTGTACAAAATGTGCTTCAGACAATCATCTGCTCTGTAGTGCCTCATTAGGTGGCTTCGCGCATCTTCACATTTGGGGAGCCGAAGGTATTGGCAGGTGTCTTTGTTATATTACTCTTTGCATTTCCTGCACCTTGTCCAGCCGAGTTCTTTGAATTCACAATCTCACTTGCTGCCACTGATCTCTTTATCTGGTCAAGATTAGATAATCAAATACCAAATATCCAACCACTCCAAAATTTTAATATTAAACTTACTTTATTATTGTGGATGAGCATGTTTCAAGGTGTGTTTAACAAGGAGGTAGGTATCTATTACATCGGAACAAACACAAGCATATGTACAAATGCATGTCTATATCTTTGGATAAGAAACTTACCACTGAGAGCCGTTCTCGGTGAATATCATTAGTAGGCTGCATATAATCAGAATACAGTAAGGAGACTGCAAGAGGGCATTATGCTCTTAATTCTGATGACAGACCCTTGTCCCTGATGCCAGAAAAAAAAACCATATGAAACTCTTACCGGTTTTCTATAGCTCTTAATCTCATCTCCACCAAACCCAGGAAGTGAGATATTCCAATTTCTTTCTGTAGCACCAGGTAGATACAAGTGTTACATGACATGTGCATATTAAGTAAAAAACAGTAATGGTGAAGGATTTTGTTGACACAACTAACCAAGATGCAGAAGTATGTCTTTTGCCTCCAACATATTCGATTTTTGATGCTTGGCTAGTGAGCAACCAAACGTTGTAATCTGATTGAAGGAACAAAAAACCTTAAACACAAAACTATAGTATAAATAAAACACATTCAGATTCGTATGAAGGCATAAGGTGATGATGCCTTTCTATTCATGAGAGGCTATCCAAATTATATATTTCCAAGGTTAGAGAGTAAAAGTTATTAATGTCTAAGCACTGTCCATCAGAGGAATATATCAAGCAAACACTATATAAATCACTTACCTACATCACAGAATATATAAATATAAATAAAAATGTGTTTATGATTTAGACATTATAAGCATTTTGTAACCGTAGATACCATCAATCAGATTTGAGTAATGATCCATTTCAGAATCTGTATGAAGTATAAAAAATGCTGAATGATGCAAATAATTTCCCTTTTAAGGCGGAACAAAAAGAGTACTCAACCACTCACAGAATCAATGAAGTCTTCTGCAATATCCACAAGAATGTCTTCAACATCAGGATCCAACTTCTCCAAAGGATCAATCTGTTACATAACAATAGGAAATTAGCCTGTAAGGAATTTAATCTAAGAAAGAAAAGGTGCATAATGGATTGGTGTTGAGTGAAAAATATATTGGCACCAGCCAAGGCACTATACAGAACTTCAAAGATAAAACTAAGAAAATTGATATTTCTCTGACCGAATCTCATTGATAAATAATAATGGTAAAATATGACTGTTACACTATAGGTGGTCTGGTTCAAATATTCTAAAGGCCAACCAAAATACTCAGCATTGCTTGACCATCATGCATGATCGAGATAGTTCATGTACATCATGCACGATCCGTGTTACTATGAACTATTAAGCAATTATGGCTTGAGAATACTTGATTACATCAACTAGAAAAATAGTATGAAGCCGTTAGCAGGTAAGCAGCAGTATAAAATGCAAGTGAGAAAAAAATTGATTGCAAACATCACTCACTTGACTGACTAGCTCGTGGATGCTTCTCTTGCTCAGGATCCTGTTACTAGATTCATCAATTTCTGCACTAGCTGTTCTACCAAGGGTCCCTGGCTGGAATGTATTGGGATTTGTGATATTTGCTGCGAGGATTGCGGGTTAATTTGGGCTCTATATGATGGGGATGGCAGCGGAGGTTTCCCATGAGCTCCACCAATTGACAACCATGGTTGATTAATGGACTGCATACCCTGTGGTGTATTTGGTGAAGGTGAGCCAGGAGATCCCGCCGACGAGCCTCTCAAAAGAACATGTCCTTGAAAATTCTGCAGAACGAAAAATCATTAAGCAAAAGAAAAAAAAAACTTACACAGAACATACAAGGAACCAAAATGAAGAAGAACAAGTCACATAGATGTAGAAAGCATGCATGTTGACATTCAAAGAAGGCTACATTTTATTCCATTTTTCTAAAAGCTTTCAAGAGCCATATTTCCTAATATAAGATGAAGAATGAGATCAAAGGGATAGCACCATAATAAAATGGATATATGCAATTGACATACTTGTAAGAATTAAATGAGTTTAAAATGTTGAAAGACATAATTAAAAAAATCTACTTCACTAATTCTTAGCAAAACCACAAGTGAATCTAGGTAATTTAACATATTGCAATTTCAGAATTTCTTTGGCTTTCTACGCAATTATTAATGAGAGGCATGCACCGCAAACTACTTCAAAGCATCAAAATGACAGAATTTTATTCAAATGAGGGTACTCACTTGGGGAGCAGGAGACTGGTTGCTCGGGGAAGCGGGTGGTCTAAGAGATGGCTGGGCAGGTCTTTGTTGTAGATGGGCAGGAATCCCGGCAGGTCGCATCTGAGAACTTGAACCGCTAGAACCCATCATCCCCATTCCCTGCATTGCTTGCATTGGAGGTCTCACCTAAATATTTCACAAGAAAAAACAGGAGATTAGTTCATTGCATATCAGCTCAAATCCAATAGGTTGCATGATTCAAAACGTTTACATGTTTCCTACAGTTTCATGTCATAAAAACAAGTATATGAACCTCAGAAAACTAATAGGCGACTCTCTAATTCTCTCCCAGCAAAGCAGCATTACAAAGGAAATTTCACCTGAGAGGAACTGGAAGTCGAGTTGGAGGGCTGTTCGGGCAGAGTCCGGGTAGCGAACTGGTGGGCGAAGGAAGAAGAGAAGGGAAGGGGTTGCGGAGGAGAAGGAGAGGCGGGGACGCCAATGGCCATGCCGCCGCCACGGGGCGGAGCGGAAGCGGAAGAGGTCACCGGCGGCGAGACGGAGGGGGCGGGAGCGGCGGAAGAAGGAGGGAGCGAGGAGAGGTGGGAGGAGAAATGGGGGAAATGGGAAGGAGGGTGCCATGGGCGAGAGAATGTGGAAGGTCTGGGTTGGGGCTGAGACTGAGACAGTGTGGTTGGGGGCTTTGGATTAGGGCTAGGGTTTGGGGAGGAAGGAACAGGAGCGGAAGGGGATGGCTGTTGTTGCCAAGAAGGAGGCGGGTCGGAGACTTGTGGAGGGGCGGGTGGTGGTTGCTGCTCCATGGATGGGATGTGATTATGTTTTTTATTTTATTCTTTTGGTTTCAATGACATTTATACCGAAAATCTATTCTATATGGTATAAATATAATTTTTCATGCACGATTATCAAGTTAGAATAACGATGAAAAATACATTAACGGTTGATGTTCTTGAAAATAGATTCTGAATTCCCCTAATACACAATTACACATAAAAAAATATTACTTTTTGCTCTGACCAGCGTCATCCAATAATATACGAGAAAAATCAGGCGACCCTCCTCCTGAATTTCCAATTAAATGAAAATAAAGTCGTTACTGCAAGAAGTGAGCTGCCTTATTCAATGATTGGTGTGCAAACTTAACTTGCATAGAAACAAGAACATGCAACAAATATGGACAATCGCATATAATTGCCTCCACGGAATTGGAATAATTTCTCTGGGACTCTAATAAAAACACCACCCTAAAGTAATCAGATTTTAAAATAATGTTTACTGTATTCTTCTCTTTGAATCTAAAGTATAGCTTTTATAGGTTCCAAACTTCAACAATCATGACTAGATGGATTCCCTAGAACGACTTTAGAATTGCATCCTGCAACGTACCCGGACTCCTCCCTCCCTCCCCCGTTGACTTTCAAACAATTCCTCACCCGTGGCAACCAAACACGCCGACTTTCCCACATTTTTGATATACCGATGGGCGAGAATATTAAGTAACCTTAGGGTGCTCAAACTCAACTAATGGGAACTGGATCACAAAATAAAAAACCAAATTAATCAGTCTGGCTGACCAGTTTTTCGATTAAAATTGAATTGATTTTGAATTACCATCTTCCTCCTTTCAAATCAGCTCCAATACACTACACAAACTAAAATTTTTAACAAAATCGAAAACCCTCCTCTCAAATCCAAGCTCAAGCCATAAACACTCACAAGAAACCAACAAAAAACTGAAAAACCTACATAACTCTTCTCTAATCCAAGCTCAAATTACGAACACTTATGAGAAGTTAAAAAAAACCTCCACCGCCCTCACAACATCCGCCGCCACCATCGCGAGGACTTCAAAAAATAAGTTCAAAATAATTTTAATTTTTTTAATAAAATGGTGTTTTTGTCTTTTATCTCAAAATTCGGTTAGATTTAACTCAGTTAAAATTAAGGGTAAATGAATGATAGTTGAAAGTAGTAATGTGTAATTTTTATTAGTGTGGATAGTGAAAATGAGTGAAAATTGATGGTAGTAATGTACAATTTTTCTTTTTAATCATCATATTGATAGTATTTGTTATATAGTTTATTGCTGACAAGAAAACAGAAATGAATGATTATACAAATAAGCAAAACCATCCATAAACTTTCAATTTTTTAAACATGAAAACATGACAATTAATTATATGATTACATTATTGTGTGGCATAAAGAAGCTAACAACACCAGTACTCTCAAGAAACCACTTTAGATGTTTCATGTTCTTCACCGTTGAGCACTTGGTACTCTGCATCCTCTACATCCGCACCCAGCAAGTTTCCATTCTCAGCAGCTGGTAAAGAATCAGGATCCTCCTCACTGTTCCCAACAACACTACGATAATCATCTCAACTAATATGCAATACTCTTCGCTAGAGATGGTAAAATTTATCAAGTAATATGCAATTCTTTGCTAGAGACGAGATGAAATCAATATATAAGTCCATCTTGAATCTGACATGTTGTCATCCATGTAAGGATGCAAAATAATCTAATTAAGCTCAACAAAGACTCGATATCACTTATTCGACCGGGTGAGATAATAATCACCAAACTTGTCCTTTTGTCATCCCTACTCTTTATTATGAGATTTAAATTAAAAAAATTCATTCTCTCAAATATGATAGGTGGATCTCAAGTATGAGAAGAATTCGGGAGTCTAAACATCCGACCTGTAGAACGTGTAGTACAATGTTGTAGAACCATATAGAACGTGTAGTGCAAAATTGTAGAACGTGATGGACCCGTGCAAAATTGAAAAAAAAACCATGTAGAACGTGTAGTGCGAAGTTTTAGAACGTGATGGACCCGTAGAACCCTTAAGTGTGCGTTGTAGAACCTCGCTGCCATATGTCGCTCGCTGAGACAACGCGCGTCCAGATTCGCACTGATCCAACGACTGTAGAACGTTCGGACATTCTACAGCCGTTTGTAGCCGAATGTGCCCCTCTCAAATATTATGATCCACGTATTTGATACAACTGTAACACTTTTCATGTGAAATAATGTGTATTTGGCACAAGAAGTCCTAAAATGATACGATCCACCTCGACTTTTATGGGACTGACATTTTAAACGAATCTATATTGTGTGAGACTCTACATGTGGAACAACGTGTATTTGGCACAAGAAAGCCTAAAATGATATGATACACCTCGACGTTTGTGAGACTAACATTCCATCACGTACAATAATCTATATTATGTGAGACTCTACGTGTAAAAAATCGTACATAACCTTTTGAGTCTTGAGGTACAAATCCACGAGTCTGTATTACGTGAGAATTTAGCCAGATACATAGAACATCATAGATGAAGCTTAAAATGGACATGTTTAAAACATAAGAAGACTGAAAAAGTAAATGTTGATGCATATGGTTTAAGTTTAGACCTGGTTAAATAAACGACAAGTCCCACAGCTACGACAACAAAAGCTAGATAGTAGAGCCAGTCAACCTGAAAACAGAGGTTAATGTCCAATTAGTTAATAGAACAAATTTATCAAACGTATCAAAATGAAGAAATGACCTGCTGATGATAGAAAAAGATTCGAAAAACGACAGCCCACATATCCGAAGTTAGAGCGGAAAGATTGAACAAAGTAGCTCCACCCATCTGCAACAGATCAGAGAGTCGTAATTTGACAGTGACCGATCGAGATCGATGGACTAAGGGAAGGGAAGTGACCTTGAGAACGAAAGGAACGATGGAGTAGAACATGAGGTTCGACAATGTAAACCCCACGAATGCTAGTATCTGAAAACAATCACGTTAACAACTGCATGATCACCCTTATAATTATGATCAATGAGTTAATTACTCCAAACACTCAGACACAAGAAAAGAATAGATAAATTACTATTTCTTCAGACCACTCGATGGATACAAGACTCTTTCTCTCTGCAATAGCTCTGATATAATATTGTTATGGAATGCTAAATTGGAAGACCCAAGTATTTGAAAACACAAACGATGGTAAATTGATAAAATATGAAATTGATGTTGGAGAAGCAGCTCATGTATACCAATAGCGATCATTATCATTCAAAAGGCAATCTAAAATTGAAACTCAAATCATGTTTTAGAAGGATACATCTCGATGAGAGTGACGAGCAGCCCGAAAAGGCCAAGCATAGAAACGACTTCTACAAGGTCTTTTTTCTTGACACAAAACTCCTGCACGAAGCAAAGAAAATCATTTCATTTTGGGGTAATTTCATGTTATCACGGTCAATTATGTACAAAAATCATGCTATCACTGTGAACTTCAAATCACATCATATTACTACTGTGAAGTATTTTTAAATATGATTAGCCGTTAAAATGGATGGAAATTATCATATAAAAAAGAAGTATATTAAAAAGAGGTTTGAGCACAAACCTCAGCCACATTGCTGAGTGCAATAAAGACAGTCCCTATGAGAACAAGCGCATCACCAAGTAGAGGTTTTGAACCACCTGAACAAAGATAACACATCTTAATTAGCTGAGTGATAATCATCATGAATATTGTGCACAATATATATAGTCAGATTTAAGACAATGTTATTATTCAAAATAATTTTAATTTTATATTAAATCGATTATACGACGGACTATCCCTTGACATAAAATTTTGAATTGTCTAAAAATCCGTTTAATCCTCAAAATGATCATAATTTCAGTCAAATTTTGAAATAATCAATTAGTTTATTGAAAAGACACACTACACCATTATAAGACACACAGGCGCCACTATCTTAAGTAAGGGTCACGAATAGGCATATCCGCAGCCCCTATTTCGTTACAAGCCCCGGACATAATCTGCACACTGCCCCTAATTTAACGGTTGCCCACTTTCAGAGCTTCCGCCGCCGATATGGTGGTTAACGGCTGCAGACGTTGTAGGTGTGCCTTTCGTACTGTTTGACCATATTTGACTGACAGTTGCACAACGATTGGGTTCGAGCCATTGTTATTACTGTTGGTTACAGGCGGCGCACATGTGCTATGTACGCCGCTGATAAGTTTACAGGCGGCGAACCTGCAGTACATCGTCTGCCCGTGATACAGTTTCTCAATTCTACGAATTTGCTGTAATTTGAATTTGGAGTTGCTGTTTTTGAGAGTTTGCGTAGAAAATATTGTTGAGATAAGTTTTTGATTATTGAGTGATCCAATAATATTGTTAAGTCTATGCCTATGGCTCAACGATTAGTTGAAATGGAAGATGTCATGGTTGTGCAGCAGATGCGTCTGAACTGACGTGAACCGACCAATATCCCAATGTGGAAAATGCCGAGCTCCTCCTCAAATAACGATTAGTTTCCATTTTTTTCTCATATTTACTGCATGTTCAATTATTGATGTTAGTATTATTTTGAATTCTGGACGTCAGAATTGTTGACTTTAAGAAACGTATGTTACAGATTTTAGATTCCAAAATATGTAACAATTTTTTTTATAATAATTATTACTGATTTAACGGCGGTGGACATTTAGAAGTGTGATGTCCTTACATAACGGCAGCGTGGTCTGGTGCGCAGCCCGTAAATAAGAATAACGCATGTGGCCACATGCACGATCTATGTACATGGATTGTGCACGTCGTGAGTGCACTGCCCTTACATAACGGCAACGCATGTGTTTTAGTGCGCAATCCAATAGCGCACGAGGGCACGTGTGCGATCTCTGTATATGGACTGCGCACGTCGTAGGGTGTGTCGCTCCTACATAACGACAGCACACTCATCCAAGTGCAACCACCGTATGAATGGGCCGCACACTCCTTAGGTTATGTGCGCTGCCCGTAGCTTCGTGTTGCGTAATTTTAGATGCGTGTCGCTCCTACTCACTGTGTGCAGCCGGTAATCAGCAATGGTGTTTTCAGTCACCAACAACGACAATGTTTTATGTCCGCCGTCAGTAATACAAAAATCTAGTAGTAACACGTAGACTATAAGACCATCCACAACAAGTGAGTGGGGAGGGAGTGGGCACTCCCAGTGCTGCCATGTGGCAGCCACAAAAAAAAGAGTGCACTCAAAAGTGGGTGACGTGGAGGGAGTGTTGGAAAGAGAAGGAGTGAGTGCAGAGGGTCGGAGAGAGAAAGAAGAGACATCTACTTTTAATATATATATAATATATTTACTCATATTTGATAAGTATGTAATATACCATTTTTTTAAATCATAAATATATAATATCATTTTTTATATTTGATTATATAATACGTCCATTAATATATAATAAATAATAAAAATATTCATGGAGTATAATTAATATTTATTTTATCTATATAT
>JAYMTP010000607.1:0-31312 GCA_036897365.1 Geranium brycei
CGCTTGACGGAGGGCTTGAGGCCGAGGAGCTTGGTGAGCTGGTAGTCGGCGCCGGGCATGTCGACGCCGGAGGTGGTGCAGAAGATCACGTGGGTGATCTTGCTCTTGGCCTGGCCCCAGTCCTTGATCGCCTTCACAGCAGCTTCCTTCCCCAGCTTCGGCACCTCCACCACCACTATGTCCTGACGAGCGTCCAGAGACGGCGCCATGTACTCGCACATCTTCGGGTTCTCCTTCAGGATCTCCTCTGTCAGGTGCATGTAAAGCTTGTTGATCTGCGACTTGTCGCCTGTAACATATCAACAAAACTCATGTAAATTGCGTCTCCTTTATACAAAACCAACTTCCTTATGCTACTTACACATGCGCTTGAATTTTTCCTTGAGGTCGGTCATGTGTTCGCTGTTGGTGATCCTGAAGTAGTAGTCAGGGTACTCGGCCTGGGTGACGCAGTTGGCCGGAGTGGAGGTTCCGATGGCCATGATGGTGGCCGGACCCTCGGCCCGCTGGGCCTTGCGGATTGCTTCCACGGAGGCCATGGACGGTGGAGATGTGTTAATTTGAAGACTTGAGGTTGCTAGTGGTGGTGGTGGTGGTGAAGAGTGATCGGAGGGCGGAGGTTTTATATAAGAGACAGGGGGTAGGTTGGACGGACGGGCTGGTGAGGGCCACGTGGTGTTGTAGTTAGGCTTGCTCAAACTGTGGTAGCTACTGCCACACACACACTTTTCTTTTTTAATTATTTTAATGCTGTTTTCTCTTAGGACTACTGGGATGTGATGTGGCTAAGTCATGCTAATTTCATTTGGATCTACTATATTTCTTTTGTTTACAAACTCATTCTTTCATCATCCATGTATAAAACATTATGTCTTCTCTCGTCTTTTTTATGTTTATGTTGGATAGATTTTCTTTAGGGGACGACAAATAAGTTAGCTCACTATTTAATACAATATTCTTATATTTAGTGTTAATTATGTGAGATAGATGTTCACAATATATTATGATTAATTATTTTGTTTAAAGTCTATACATACTTGTAAAACAGTATCATTTTAGAACATTTACAACACATTTTTGTAATATATTTAACATAAAATATATTATTTATTATTATTATTGTAGATTCAGTTTCATTGTTTGATCATAAATATTTCGAGCTCATAACTAAAAATCGAAAAACATACTCAACAACTAATATAAAGATAGAAAATTTTCAAATTAAATTATTAATCGGAAACTTAGTTTTATTTGGCTTTGTGTCGGTCGTGGAGTCGATTGGATCTGGAGTGAAAAGACTGAATTCAAGTCAGTAAGGTTGATGTTGGTGGAAAACGATAAAGACACAAGAAGATCAAAACAATTTTGGAGCATATTGTTGCGACATTTTGGGGATGAGATGGAAACAATTTTGGAGCTCTCCTCAAATTCATTCATGACCGAATTTGTAGCTTTTCTCAATTTTGCTTCCGGTCGGCTTCGTCGAAGGTTCTTCCCACCATCTGAAAGAGGTGGGAATTTAGTTAAGAATAGGCCTATGTAAATCTGACTCATGTGTCATTAATTTGAAAATGAAATATCTCTTCTCATCGGCTTCATCGAAGGTCATCAAACAAGTGAAAAATAGTAGATTGAATTCAAAATTGAGAGACGGAGCGGTATAACCCAAAACCCTCAAACTCAAACTTCCCCAACTCAACAGCAACACCCAAAACTCAAATAGTTTTTCTCTCTCACTGGTCCTAGAGGTTGTCAGAGGCGAGACCGTCAAATTTCTCAGTTACCCAAAATCCAAACTACACTTAATGACACGATTTGAAAATAATTAAAAAATTGACCAAGGGAAATTTTAGGTCGGAGAAAAATAAAATTTTGATATATGAAATAGCCAAAACCTAGCTAAGTGTAACCGAGAAGAAAATGTATATAATTCATGATGTCCATAAGGATGACAAAATAATCGAAATTATTTCTAGTTCTACTTTTCATTAAAGTTACCATGAGAATTCGGTTAAATCTAAATAAAAAGTATGATTGTATTATTGGTGGCTACTTAACGATCTCCAAGATGTATAATTAGAATTGCTGATTGGAATGTAGGCTATAGCTAATATGGGTTTTGGGACCAACCGGTCCATGCATTGAGGTTAGGTTGGTCCACGTCACCAATCCGACGACTGACATTTTTATAGGCCCACACCTACTTGAAAAATAGGCATTAACCATTTAAGTACGAAACCCACCACGTAGACAATTCTGGACTTCGTATCATGCTCCTTCATAATTGTCAACTAATTCGGACATACCGAGTTGTGCTACATGCGACAATTGAATCAAAAATATTAATTAATTGGAATGTAATTCAGTTTTGATATATTACGAACAATAAATTTTGTTTTACAGAATTGCTATTTTTCTTTCCTAGTTCCTATAATCTTTATAACAATGTGTACATGTGACTTTAAAAATGATAATTCCATACAGAGCAAATTTATATACATCAATTTCAATCACTCAATTGGCAACTACACAAAAGCAATTGTTTCAATGTCCAATTGATCTTACTGTCCAATTGGCAACTACACAAAAGCAATTTTCAATTAATTTTCCAATGCTATTTATTTTCAATGTAGTCCCCAAAACATTCAAGGATCATATAGAAAGAATTAATGATGGCTTCATTCAAATTGAACATTGATATAATCATATCATGAACTAATTTCATAGTAAAGTCCAAGTTGTATCCACATAAATTCAAAGGTAAATAAAGAATTCTGTTGAATTTATGGGTTTTAAACACTAGAAATTCTTGATTTAATATTAATAACATAAGAAAGGTCGAACCACGACGTTAATTTGCTTTATTATCATATAAATTACAAATATGTAAATACTATAGACCTTAAAGAGTAAGATTACAAATCAATCAATATAATACATTTCGAAGCCAATAATTTTCCTAGAATCTACTTGAGCCCATCGTTTCGACACACATAATCCACACTTTTCCTGCAAATACAACACTAAATTAAAAGAACAAGAAAATTACTAAAACAAACACAAAGATAGTGAACAAAGTATGGAATGTAGAGTTCAGATGTAACTCATACAATCATGAGTGGATCGTAAAGAAACGATGAACACCTCTTTTTCTTTTCCAGACATGTAAAGGTCCGTACATGGAATTGTAGGGACCTGGACCATGTTCTGGTCTGCTCAAACATAAACACAAATCAGTTTCCAATGTAGTATCCAGATGTAGCTCAATTAATGTTGAATGCAAATTAATGGGCAACGATGGACACACACAAGAGAGCCTCCTAAGACAAATTGGAAACCCAATTCATCGAATTTGCTCCTCTATACTCAATCTCCCAGACATGTAACGATCCTTACCATAGAAGTAAGGATCTGACTTATGTCTGGTTCCAAAATCAAAAACAAAACAAGAGATTATGTGCTTTGTGGATTGGTGAGATTTCAAATAACTGAGTTGTGAGAGAGCAAGAAGAGCTGAGAATTCACAATTCTAGCAATATCACAATCCACTGATGAAGAAACTGAAGAGGGGATGAGATTTGGAGCTTGAAGCGGCTCAGAGGGCACTGTGATTGAGACATTTGGGGAAGAATTGGGTATTTAATGGGGGCTATTAGGGTTTGGGAGGGGAGGGGTTGGAGATATTGTGTCCATCACCCGCGGGTCACCGATGAAGCGGGATCGTATGGGTCGGTGATCTGTTATTTTGGGCCTGCCTCCAATGGGTTCTTATTGGGCCTTACGTATCTGGTGGGCATTGGGCTGGAATTTTGTTAGTGGCTGGGCTCATGCACTAAACGGACACCAAGACTATTATCGGAGGCCTAAATTGGTGTTGGATTGAGCACACATTTTGATATACAAATTGAGAATTGTTTTTGAATAATCTATTATTAATTATTTTTATGAAATTATAGATCGATTACATGGAAGGTAACTGGTTATATAAAATGAATTTAATTGTTTTTATGTGTTTCTGAATATTGCACAAGATTTGCATTTAGAATCAATATCTCAAGATTTTGTTGGGCCTATAGTAAATAATCAAAATATACAACTAAATGCAGTGAAAGCTGAAAATTTATTTGGTCGGTGTGCAATTTGGAAAAAAGAAATGGAGGAAACTGAAAAAAAAAACATATGATTGACGTTGAGTCTGAAATTGGATGCACATGGCTAAGCAATGATATATGAATATACTCTTTTTAATGAACCCCACTTATAAAAAGGCCTATAAAACAACAATTAGCATGATCCCATTGTAAAACTATTTTAATTAAATGAGATAATTAATACAGTTCCATACAGGAACATTTTATTAAGGTCACCGCCAACAAAACTATGTTAAAACTAACAGAAAAATTTGAGATGTAACAAAATTAAATACCAAAAACTAATTAATTAATCAATCAACTAAAAAGAATAAAAAGGGTTAATATAGACATTTTACTTCAAGTTTGACTGTGTTAAAAACGGTGACATTTAATAAAAATTTCCTGTATTAAACTGACTCTTATAATAGTTTCCCGTATTGACATGAAAATGTGTCATAATTTACCCTAGTGAACATGAATTATTCCTAATTAAATTAATTGATAGCCGCCCGATAACCAAGCTAATTTTTTAAATCTTTTGGAGATGGACTCGTTAACATTAAGAAATTGGAGACAAATTTACAACAACAAAAAATTGAACCCGACAAATTTACAAATTAGTCTATAGTATAGTTTATGAATTAATTATTTATATGATGGAAGTTGAAATTAAGGGGAATGAATATGGCTATAGTGATAAAAAGTACTCATTATTAATGCAAAAGATCAAATATATGATGATTTATTTAAGTTCTAATTAGTTCCTAAAAGGGTTTTTTTTCCATTAGAAAGATTGTAGCCATGTGATGTTGTGTATCGAGATGTTGTATTAATCATGGCTTCTTCGTGATGATATGTTTTCAATTTATTTAAAAAATAAAATACTTCTAAATTGTGTTATTATTATAAAAGAAGTTCATGTCATTCAAGCAAATAGAACTCTAAAATGACTATGATATGAATCTATGTACTGGGCCTATAGTGTGTAACTGATATATATGTATATTAATGAAGTCAATTAATATGTTAATCGTATTTGAGATAAAATAAAATATTTCAAAAATCTCTAACTGACATTCATGATGATTAATTTGCAACAAATGTCAGTAATTAAGAGAGTTTCTTGGCCAAGATATGCTAAATATCCATGGTCAAGATTCTTGACTAACAGCTTGGTGGAATCAATTTGCCAAACGAAAAGAATATGATTTGTTGAATCATCAACTCGATCAATAAATTAAAATTATTGATTGATAGATGAAAATCCTAATTAATAAACAAAAAATTGAACAATTGATTGTGTTGTTAATCTTTATAAGAGTCACGTATGTCCTAGAGTTATCTCTCCATAATGATCATTCTAATGCATTTAAATGATTCTAAAGAAAAAACATTTTACCACTTAAAATGAAAAGGGAGCTTATTATATTTGTAGATTTGTGAGTAATCTATAGTAGTTACATTATTGGCAATGGCTAGACATACATGTACTCACTACAAACTTTGGCTAGTCATATCACATGCATTAACAATTTGGACTACGTGTATTATAATATAAATTATTTATATATAGTTGGAGAAAGTTTTGATTGGAGAATATAATGATGAAATGAAATTGAGAGTGCAATGAGAACATGCTTGTATATGGCCCACTCACTTATCATCACCAATATCTTAATCAAATGGATCTAAACATGTTAATTTCATTTCGTTTGTAATTTTACAGCTAACAAAATATCAATACTTTTAAGTAGACAATTACTGAAATCACATTGAAAAAATCCCACACTATTTCTTAGCCTCACGTTCTTTTAATTAACTTTGCGACTCACTAAAATTTGAGTTCAATATCTTAACTAAATTAACTTTGCGACTCACTAAAATTTGAGTTCAATATCTTAACTAGACGAGTATAAACTCGTATTGATCACTAGCTACCCCTAATATAGACCACAAAACTACTTGCACATGTGTAACAAAAAATAAAAGTGTTACATCTTACAATTGATATGTTTTTTTTCAAAATCCTATAATTGTTATGTTGAACTTGCATCATAAATAAATTAATGAATTTACATTTTTAATCTCAATAATTTATTATGTTAATATAAATACTTAAAATAATTTATATCATAATAGGGGATTTTTACCATCATAACCCCTCTCAAAACTAAATAATAAATAACATATCATTTATTAATTTATTTAAATAAAAAATAATTATTAAAACATGATTTTTAATATAATGCAATAGATAATGACATTAAACCCGGATGGGTCAGATTCAAATGTGATGGTATGGGACTCGTGGTGCTCAGTGGAGAACGAGGCAAAAATTTTCGCAATGTTCATATGAGCTATTTATGTGGAGAGGGAAACAAAAATTTGTGGAAAGAGGAGCAGTTTTACCCATCTAAAATGTTAGCCATAGCAAAGCCGTTTAGGAGGTTGTGGACGGAAGCGAATTGACTCCAAACCGAGTGTAGCGCGTGGGGCAGGCAACCTAAGACTAAATGGACGCCGCCTGATTGAGAAACTTTAAAAATAAATGTTGATGGGGGAGTGCATTCAAATAAGAAAGTGTGGAGTGTGGGGCGGGGTGTAGAGATGACATGGGCAGAGTGGTGGCAGCATTCTATAGACGCTTCGTGGGGATTCTTCAGCCAGTAGAGGTGGAGGTCGTGGGTGGCAAGGAAGCTCTTGAGTAGATTAAGCACAACCAATGAAGTCAGGTAGTAGTGGAGACCGATTGTCTCTGGATAGTAAAAGGTATCTCAAGTGATAATAATTTGCGAAATCAATTGGGGGCATCTTGGAGGATTGGGGTAATACCGTTAGTAGATTAGCTTTTAATGTTTTGATTAATTTTGTTCCTAGATTTTGTAACACGACTGCTCATGAACTAACCAAATTTATTTTAGAACAAATGAATTGAAATCACGGTAAAGAGTTTATTTCGTCATATTTTGCTGTGACGATTAAGTTTGATGTCAGTTGCAGGTAATAATAATTTTCATCTTAAAAAAAGAGTATACATATGGAAAGCCACAATTTACACTAGAAACCAAAGCTTCGTGCTATACATATGTGAAGGACTCCTCACATGCACCACCAGCACAAATTAATCGCATCATTTCACAAACAAAAAAACCTCCTTCTCCCTCAGACCAATCCTCCGACAAGACACATAACATGAGCTCGTCCTCGTCGAAGAGTAGCAGCAAGAGGAATAAGCAAACGACACACGAAACGACACGGTTCGTGGGCGTGAGGAGGAGGCCGTGGGGCCGGTACGCGGCGGAGATCCGCGACCCGTCCACCAAAGAGAGGCACTGGCTCGGGACCTTCGACACGGCCGAGGATGCCGCAGTGGCCTACGACCGAGCCGCCCGGTCCATGCGCGGTCCGACCGCTCGAACCAATTTCGTATACTCCGACTCGCCACCTGGCTCCACCGTCACCTCCATTCCCTCCCCCGACCAGCCCCAACAACACCAACTCAACGACCCGTCTTATCCGACCCATTTATCCACCGGGTCGTTTCAGGTACATTCTAATAATCACAAATTGACCATCATTATCTAATTAATATGTTGATGTTAATTATTTGTTTGAACCATATTCGAATGATTTAGTGTTAACAAAATTATCTGCATAAATGTACGTAATTAATTTAGTCATAAATTTTAAGCAATTGTTCGTATCAAACGTTATAATTCGAGAGTTCAATTTTGTAAACTATAATAATTTACTATCTTTATGCCTAAATAAATTTTGCAAACCTGATTCTCAATGAAATTAGAGCATTTAGTTATCTACGTACGTACAAACTAGATTTAGTGTATTCAATATATGTTTATGAAAAGATTAGATTAAACATAATCTATCTGTAAAATCCATTTGAGATCGAAACTACTATTTATTTAAATAATGTGAGACTCAATAGTTGGGATGTCCTCTGATGGCCAAAATATGAATATATTTATTTTTGAAATAATTACACAATTTTTTTAGTCTATCCATGCACCAACCAATGTTTGAACTCACAACATCCCCTAAAATGTTTGTACCTCAACCCACACATAATATATTTTAATTATTTCATTAAATTAAACAGTTATTGCATTCATGAAACCATGTGTTTAAAGCAATTTATTTAGAAGTGATATCGCGTACAATAAATGAATTCAGCTGGGTATGTATTGCTATATGATATTCTTAAGTCTTAACAATGTCATATGAATGGAATTCACTTAAAAATTGAAGGAAAACAAATAATCCATGAAATTTAGTAATTTACTGTATCATGATATGATTGTATATATTGTAAGGTATATTTTCCTGAAAATTCTTTTAAACAGCAAGAGCCCATTCTTCACTCATACAACGACGTTGAGCTCCCTCCATTCCCTTCCGAGTTCTCTGAGGGTTACGGGTCTACCCAGATGGCGATGAATTCGGGTTACGAAGCGGGTCAGTGTGACTGGAGCGGTTCGAATTCGGCGAGTTTAATGGAGTTCCCTGGACAGGAGGGCCGTTTCGAAACCGGGTCGTACATGGGCTTCGACACGAGCGAGTACGTTCACAGCCCTCTCTTTAGCCGAATGCCTCCGGTTTCGGACTCTGTTCCCGACACTTTTAATTTGGGCTCTTCCCGTTACTTTTAATGTCTTATAGATATAGAACTGGGCCAGTCAGATAGGTACGGGCCCATTTGTTGATTTTTAGCCCATAGGCCTTTTTACATTCTGAGTTCGTTCCAATTTGATTGACTTGTACTTTGCAAGTCCGATGCTATAAAATAGCCCATTTATGGAGCTCTGCTTTGGCCCAATTTATATTTACGAAGTTTTTTTTAAATTTTTTTGAAATGATTACTATATTTGGTTCAAGCTATTACTCTTTGGGCAATATGGGGTGCGAGGAACCAAGTTGTTTGGAATTTGAAAACATTCGATCCAGCAAGAGTGGCAGCAACGGCAAAAGGGCTTCGAAGAACCTGGGCAGCAATAAAATCCTCAGCAGGATCCTCGGGAGAGGTGGTTCCACTAGTGGAACAATCCCCGACTGTTTGGGTCCCGCGAGACCAGGAAAGCTGAAGATAAATGTTGATGGGGGAACAGATGCATAGAGGAGTTTTGGGAGTGTAGGGCTGGTCTGTAGGGACTATGAGGGTCGACTGGTGGGAGCCCTCTCTAGACGGTTTTCGGGACATCTCCATGCCGAAGAAATGGAGGCCGTAGGAGTCAGAGAGGCTCTATCATGGGCAAAAGGAAATAAGTGGACGGAAGTGGTAGTAGAATCAGACTCTCTCAGGGTAGTGGATCATGTCAGACGGAAGAAGCACACGAGGAATGTGTTCAGGAACATTATCTACGACTGCATCTTATCCTTTTCAGCCTAGGAATGGATTGTTCATTACAGTTTGCTCGTCGATCTTGTAATAAAGTGGCTCATGAATTGGCGAAACATGCTTTAACTAACAGTAGCTGGGATTATGATGAGAAGTCTGTCCCACCAACTGTAATTTCAACTGTCCGGCTTGATGCCGGGTTAGTTGCTATTTCCTAAACAAAATTCGATTTTACTTCAAAAAAAAATTAATCAGGACAAAGATCATAAATCATAATTGATTGAATCTGAATATTATATTTTTCAGACAAATTACTTTTTATCGTTAAATCCATACAAATTGTGCATTTTACATATGTAAGTATGCAACTTTATTCTGTATCAATATAAAATGTTTGGGACATGGATGAGTCATGGGTATGCACTGACCAACCGCAATTCCAATAGTTTAGAACTTGGGAAGCTTCCTAGAAATTTCGACATAATTTATTACCAATTATTTTTATTATTAAATAAAATATATTTGGACAACAATAAAATACAATAAACGTTTACCGAAAATATTTGTCTCTTCATGGCAATTGCTTAGCCACTCTCGATTAATCGCTTGTTTATTTCACGCTCTGTCCTCCTCAGCAGTCTCCTTTGTCCCGCGTACAAGACGCGTCCAAGGAACAATAAACACAAAACGAAAACGTCTTTCGATTTGTTTCGTAGCCATATATGTTAATATATCGACTTCTAACGGTCAACCGTTATTATTCTCAATCTAACCTATATATATGTGTTATGTTCATCAAGTACCTATGATACAATTTAAAATTAGATAGTTACTTAAGCATAACGATTTTATTGAAACACAATTTATAATTAATCATAACCAATCGGAAACAGAACAATAATTTAGGCCACCGAAAAGAACAATTTATAAAACAGGTTCGTAGAAAATAATCTCATACATTTACCAAAAACCGAAATCAAACAAAGAAAATAATGACACCAGTTCGCGCCACAACCTCCACAACACGTACGCAATAAATACCAAAGGAAAACCAACCACAAGACCCCAAGTGTCAATCCCGCAAAAACCCAAACGCAACCATATACTAAAATCTATACCCATCTCAACGCCAGATGTCAATCTTCTAAGAAGCCAGATGTCACTCTCAACCTATATCCTATTCTCATTATATATAAGATAGATTGTATATAAATTTAAATCCATAACCTTAATTAACTTAGAAATAAATTTAAATATGTCCCTTCATATTTTATATTTTATTAAATTTAAATTCGAACTCAATAATTGAATAAGACATGTATAGTTGACAGTACTTTCTCACCATCCATTTTGTTTACACAGTAGCTTTCAAAGATATTTTAAAACACTTATTGAATTTGTCCTGAGTTGAATATTATTCAACATAAATAAAGGGTGGACCAAATAAGGTTCATCATCTAAACCACTTTAATATATCAAATAATTTGTACGAATCCGGTACATAAATTCAACAATACAATAAATTAGACGTGACGTACGTGGTTTTGTTCTATTTGTTGGTGTCAACCTCAAGCCATCAATGGTGGATTGCGATGAGCTGAAACTACACTCAGAATGTTGCCAATGTGTTTTACACAGAGATAAGCCAAAATAATAACTCACATGTGCTATGATTGGTCATCACTCATCACTATTATTGATTAAATAGTACTATGACGATATACATAGCTAATTATTCTAATGTTTTATATAATAATTCAAAAAATCATCATAACTATTTTTTTATAATTGATGTTTTACAGTAAAAAATGATATTCATGTATAATAGTTGATTCTGAATTTTAAATATAAATATATATATATATATACTTTGAATTTCTAAACATTCATTAATTTAAAAAAAAGACCCAAATGATAAAAAATCTAGCATAATTAGTACTCCTTAAAAGGGATTAAGGTGACTAAATTAGATTGGTGGCACCAAATTTATTCATAGCCATCATCAAATTTGGGTGGAAATTGCATAAATTCTCATCCGATAATGATCACACAAATAGAAAACTTTATCATATATACTAATATTACTATGTTAGGAAAATGACAGCCGTCTAGATGGTGGGGTCGCACGTGAGAACACACACGTGTTTCGCCTGACGTGGCATGGAGCCCAGCTCGGGCCCAGGCCCATCTCGCCTCCATTATATATATAGCTGCAAGTTTTAAGATAAAATTCGCGTTTTTTTATATTTATTTTCATTTTTTAATCTTTTATCGGCTGCTCTCTCAGACAGAGAGAGAGAGAGAGAGGCAGTTACTAACTAGCTTGTTCAAGCTTGAGCTCTGTGTCGCTCCCATGGAGCCAGAATCTGGGAGTTTTTCTCCTCCTCACAATCCTTCTCAGGTTAGGGAGTTTTCATCTTCTCCTCCAAATCCATTACTTACATGTCTGTGTATGTAGACTTCAATTGCGAATCTGTGGATTCAAGTAGTAGCTTGTTGTTAGTGTTTGATCTCGTTTTGCTGTTTCTCGTGTGCTTCGCATGCGATCTGGACCTGTTTTTTTTACTGTAATGATTGAATTTGTATTTAACTCAGTAGTGTTTGTGACGGATGTGTTTGGTTTGGTTTTGTTAGTACATTTGAAGGTTGGCAATGGCTGTGAGAGGAGAGTACACATCAATTTCTTCTAGAAATTTTAATCTTCACCATCTGTAGATTCAATTTGTTCACTGAATTGCTGTTTTAAGCTGAAAATGTTGTTTGGCAAAGTTATAGGAAGTGAATACTTGGAATTTAAAGTGTTTGACGTTTCTACAGTGGAAATGGATACTCAGTTTGTAGCTGTTGACTTTGTTATGTGCAATTGTTTATGTGGTTCTTAGCTGAAACTTGACCTAAGGGTTTATCTAAGATAATTGTATACTCTTGACAGAAGCCTCTCTTAGATATAACCCATATTTTTTTAAAACAATCAAAGCTTGAACTGAACTTGATTTATGGGTCTTGCAGCTTTCTTGGGTGAATCTTTCCAGGAACCTGCTATTGGCCTACCAAAGTTTTGGTGTGGTTTATGGGGACCTGAGCACTTCGCCTCTTTATGTCTTCACGAGCACATTCACAGGGTTGCAAAATCATCAAAATGAAGAAGTTATATTTGGTGCATTTTCCTTGATTTTCTGGACCCTTACTTTGATTCCCTTGCTAAAGTATGTCATTATCCTATTGAACGCAGACGATAACGGGGAAGGTAAACTTTGACTTTGATCTGCCATTTTCCCTTTTCATGCAATCTAACTTGACACTGCTTTTGGTTAATCCTCCACTGGGTTTGATTGTGGTCAATCTCTTTTCAGGCGGCACTTTTGCTCTTTACTCGCTTCTCTGTAGACATGGAAAGTTTAGTTTACTTCCCAATCAACAAGCCGCTGACGAAGAGCTCTCAGCCTACAGATACGGTCCTTCGGGACAGACTACCACTTCGTCTCCATTAAAGAGATTTTTGGAAAAGCATAAACTGCTACGGACAGCCCTACTTGTTGTTGTACTGTTTGGGGCTTGCATGGTCATAGGTGATGGTGTGTTTACTCCAGCAATTTCAGGTAAGATACACTTAAGTTGTTCTTTAGCCGCGGTAGAGAAGAGATTACGATATCACTTCTCACCCATTTGTCATGCAGTGTAATTTTGGGTGTCAAACATGAATTGCGTGTATATGATTTAGACTATCTAATATAGCCACCACTAAGATTTTAGAAGATGTGGATATATTTGTTGCTTACTACCATTTGACTTGTCAATCAAGTGTATTAGACTGATACGTCACCGTGGCACCTAGCTGCAGTATTATATGAATGATTTGGTATCATTCATTTTCAAAAGTTTTGTTGGTTCCATTCTCAATACCTAAATTCAATATGAATACTAGCCATCACATCACAGCTGCTGTTAATTATATCTCTTGTACTCTGGCAATATGCTCACTTTTGTTCTATTCCAAAATCAACACAAAATTGATATTTTTATTATCAGCCAACATGTTTGTAAGGGAACGCGTTTAGTTTTTCAAAATGTAAAGTTTTCAGCAGCTCTCACTCTGTTTTTTCTCTACCTTTAGTAGATTCATTGTTTTGAAATCAGTATGATTTATGTTTTTCCCCTAACATATATAGATCACATCAGTCTTTTGCATTTGCAGTTCTGTCAGCAGTATCAGGGCTACAGGTTGCAGCAAATAAACTAACAGAAGGTAAGTCACTCTCATGTCATTTGAAATTTAATTAATCACGATGCCCTGTTTATACTTCAGTTCAGTCTTTCTAAGTATATGATTTATGCTGTTGACATATTGGGCTACATTCTGTTTATAGGTGAACTTGTTCTGCTTGCCTGTGTCATATTGGTGGGTCTGTTTGCACTGCAGCATTTTGGCACCCACAGGGTAGCTTTTATGTTTGCCCCAATTGTTATCATTTGGTTGTTATCGATTTTCTTGATTGGGCTGTACAACATAATACATTGGAACCCAAAAGTGATCCGAGGACTTTCGCCACATTATATTATTCTGTTCTTTCGCGCAACTGGTAAAGATGGCTGGATTTCTCTCGGAGGGATCCTTCTTTCCATAACTGGTATGTTGCATCTGGATGTCAATGTAAATATATTTGCCGTTTGACATATTTTGCATTTTCTGAGTTCCTACATTTTGTTTGGGCACTCTTCTTTATCACTGCACTAAGTTGTTCTAGTGCAAACGTACTGCCCTTAAACCTTGTAATTTTAAGATTCACTTGGCACTTTTTATGCTAACTACAGAATTATTGGGCGTCTTACCAGGTACTGAAGCTATGTTCGCAGATCTTGGTCATTTCACAGCCTCGTCAATAAAGGTGAGTTACTGATTGGATGAAAAATTGTGGTGGGTGATCAATAGGATAAGGGTGTGGAACTCAAATTTAATTTTGCTTTTGCAGATCGCGTTTGCATTTGTCATATACACTTGCTTGGTTGTGCAATACATGGGTCTGGCAGCTTTCCTATCTAAAAACATTGATTCCATTTCCCACAGTTTTTATGACTCCATACCTGGTTAGTTTTTAACATATCAACATATATTATTATTTACCCTACAACTCTACTTTGGAATTTGGGTTTCTTACTTTGCTTTATATCATTTATCGTCTTGCAGACCCTGTATACTGGCCTGTTTTTGTCATCGCCACCCTGGCTGCTATTGTTGGGAGTCAGGCTGTCATTACTGCTACTTTCTCGATTATCAAACAGTGTCATGCTCTTGGTTGCTTTCCTCGAGTGAAGGTTGTACACACCTCAAAGCATATATATGGCCAGATATACATCCCAGAAATAAACTGGATCCTCATGATCATTACTCTTTCTGTAACCATTGGCTTTCAAGATACAAATTTAATTGGAAATGCCTACGGTAAGTCATTTTTCCGAGAGTTCCCTCTCTTTTTGTTTCTCTTCCTATTAGCTATAGCATTATTCTGGATACTTATATGCTATGACATTATTTGAGCCTGTTGTACAATATGGCAAATCCACTCGACTCCCATCGTCAGATATAGGTTTTCATTGCAGTATGTTGGTCTCAGTTCAGTCCGTTGATTCAAAGAAATAGATTCCCATAATTCTACATGCACAAATGCTAGTTCCAGGGTCATCAGTGTTTAGATTACAAATATTAGCTATTTTAAGTTGATTAACTTGTTGCTCTGTAGCTATTTGAGGTCCAGATCTTCACAATCTTATGGTCATTAGCGATTAGATTGCAAATGTAGCTATTCAAATTTCATGTCACCCTGACAAAGTATTTTCTGATTCAAAGCCGTGCGAATCAACTTGTTGCCCTGTAGTGTATTTGGGTTGCGATTTTCACAATCTTTTTATGGTATCATACTTCTATATAACTACGAGTTCTAATTTCCACTTCTTGATTGATCTCCAGGCCTCGCTTGTATGTCGGTCATGTTCATCACGACATTTCTCACGGCACTCGTCATAGTATTCGTCTGGCAGAAGAACATGCTGCTAGCAACCGCATTCCTTCTCTTCTTCTGGTTCATAGAGGGTGTCTACCTGTCATCAGCGCTCATCAAAGTGCCTCAAGGTGGCTGGGTCCCTCTGGTTCTCTCCTTCATCTTCATGGCCATCATGTACATATGGCACTACGGCACCCGGAAGAAGTACAGTTTCGACCTACACAACAAGGTCTCGTTGAAATGGATACTCGGCCTTGGCCCCAGCCTTGGAATCGTCAGGGTGCCAGGAATCGGCCTCATATACTCAGAACTGGCGACGGGCGTGCCAGCTATCTTCTCTCACTTTGTGACGAACCTCCCGGCTTTTCACAAGGTGTTGGTCTTCGTCTGCGTGAAGTCCGTACCCGTCCCGTACGTTCCCCCCGAGGAGCGCTTCCTCATCGGCCGTGTCGGCCCAAGACCTTACCGTATGTACCGCTGCATCGTGAGGTACGGGTACAAGGACATCCAACGAGATGACGGGAACTTCGAGGACCAGCTGATCCAGAGCATAGCGGAGTTCATACAGATGGAGTCAGTTCAGCCTCAGTTCTCAAGCTCGGAAAACTCGTCGCTCGACGGGAGGATGGCCGTTATAAGCACGAGGACAGTCCAATCCAATAACTCGAGCCTAGTAGTCTCCGAGGTGGAGGACTTCACTATGATCAGCTCTATACCGAGCAGCAGGTCGATAACAACAACATTGGAGAACATGGGAGCTGTGTACGACGAGGAGAACCCGAGCCCGCAGGTGAGGAGGAGGCGCGTGAGGTTTCAGGTGCCAGAGAACCCGGAGATGGACGTGGCGGTGAGGGAGGAGCTGATGGACCTGATCGAGGCCAAGGAGGCGGGTGTGGCGTACGTGATGGGGCACTCGTACGTGAAGGCGCGAAGATCGTCGTCGCACTTGAAGAAGGCGGTGGTGGATATAGGGTACTCGTTTCTGAGGAAGAACTGTCGAGGGCCTGCGGTGGCGCTCAACATCCCGCACATCAGCCTCATTGAGGTTGGTATGATATACTATGTTTAGTTTGTTTGGGTTGTGTACCTTATTTGTAGCCAATTTGGAAATAGAAATGAATTTGGCTTTCGTTTTTGGGTGCTTTGCTCGCATATATGTATATAAAACGTATGAATGACTTTTTTTGTTGGGGATTATGAATCGGGTACCCTGTATTGAGGGTGTTATTTTTGACTCAGAATTGGCTCCTAACTGAGAATCAGAGCTTAGTTAATAGTGGGCGTTTGGGCCATAAGGGCAACAAAGCTTTCTGAGACCATATTAGACGATTAATATTGTACTCAATGCAGCTCTTAATTATTCTTAGAGTATGCTTCTTAAAGAGACCCTCCGGCAGTTGGTCACTGAGAGGGTGATGAGAGTTTTATTAGTAGATAGAGTTTGTGATGTAATTTTCATAATTACTTTTGGAGTATGTATTGTTATATAAGAAATAAACATAATCCATGTAAGAAAATCCAGTTACAAATGAAAATATAACTAATAAGAAACATGTCTAGAGTAGAATGAGAAATATCCTATTTATTCTAATAATCAGCTAACATGAGATTGAATTCATCTTTCCTTGTCTTATTATTTATTCCTTCTAACGTTTGTTTTTTTTGTTCGATCAACTATATAATCAGGTTGTACTTCTTTCCCAATCCGAAAGTAATGCTCAAGTCATGGGATTATGATCTTATCACAATACAATTTCTTTCAAATGCATTAAAATTGCATGGTTAAAGTTTCCTTACTCTTTGTTTCTTCTGTTATGTTTTGCTTGAATAGTTGTCTAAATACTGCTATTTTTTATTAATTATGTGAGTGACAGCTAAGATTTCATTTTCTTCCAATCTCTGGATCATATAATGGCTAATTATTGCATTGAGTATCGAATACCAATGCTTCAACATAGGTATGCAGGTACCAAATGAAGGAGCTGAGAGGAACTTGAACTTCCTCCTCTAGGTTCCGACTCGCTGCGCTCAGCACAGAGCGCCCCTCAATCTCCCAACTACTCCTTGAACACGACGACTTGCGCCTCTCCCAGAAACTGCAAAATTATAAATACAACCAAAGAATTTTGTTCTTCTTAACCCTAATATACATACAAAGATCTGTTATCCCCACCCGGCATGCATGCATTATTGATGATAAATCCTTTGGATGGATATGAAAGGAATTCGGATTCAAGCAAGGTTGATTGTGAATGAAACATAAGGATGTGCATCAATATCGCTGCCTAGACCGGCCATCCCTGCTCCCACAGAGTCTTCTTCTGATTTCCAGTAACTGCTGCATTCAAATAGTTAACACAGGCATATCATGAAACAGAAACATGAACATCACACTGAAGAATTGTGCCAGTAATTCAAATTCAATTAATCCCCGATTAGTCCCCGAAGTCTCTATTCCCCCGACTAGCACCTAGCATTTTTCGAACCTTGCCCCTAAGAAGCATGTGTTTGTGATGACAGCTCCCAATAAGAATGAGATTTCAGTTAAATCTGGGAATCATCAACCTAGGAAATATTTTTAAAGCATAGACCATAAAATAAGACAACTTGCCTGTTTGTACTGTCGCATAATCCTTCAAGAATGGAACGCACTTTCTTTTCACCTTTCACGGATGGAGACATCACGCATGACTGAAACAAAACCAGTCCTTTGTCAAATATTTGATTTCTTGATGAAAAGTCAGAAAAAAAAGAAGGTTAGGTACCAAGAAAGCAGGTGGCAATCCATATCTCAGAATGCTTTCTGTAAATATCCGCACAGCACAAAAATGCATCCAGGAGCTGAAAACCTGCAGTTGAAAAAAGTCAGTGTAAGATGGCAAAAACATTGGATAAAGTGTAAAGCAGCACGAAGATAAACAGTGGCACTAACACTAACTACTAACCACTAAACCATATTCAAGCACAAGTAGTACAATGTTTTATTCATATACTTCTCCTGCAATCTATCATACTTCAAACACAAGTAGTGCAATGTTTTACTCATATTTCACTAGTTTGGAAGTTAATTATGCTTGAAATAGCAATCATATCATTAGTTAATTACAACCTTGGTATTTTAGCACACGGTAGGACACGCGGGAGTAAATTGTTTTCATGTTGACTTGGGCATACTTTTTATCCAAACTCCGAAGCAACGTGTACCGAGGTTTGGGATCACCTTGCTTATTTATAAGGGAGCGCCAAACTCTTACTCATGATCCCTTTAGTTTATCATAATTGATTTTTCTCGCCTTTCCATGTGGGGTCATTACCCTCCCTACACTGGAAATGTCCAAAATAATATCCATCTTTGAATAAATGTGTCATTTGACTATTTGTAAAAACTAAAAATTCAAAATAATACCCATCTTAGACCAAATGTCTCATTTGACTATTTGTATAAATTAAGCATTCAAATTTTAGTGTTGTAATTTCCACCTTTCACCCTCATGTGCTCCCATATTCTCGCAACTGAAATTTTATAACTAACTTGTGGAGTAAATATTATTGATAATCCACACTTAATTACTAACTGAAGTGGAAGTGAACATTTATTTTGAATACCAATATTAGAAAAGTAAGACAATTATTTTGGGACAGAGGAAGTAAGTGATAAGATTTTGGGCAGTGCCAAAGACTTCAGTTCAGGGGCCCACTCACATGAGTTAATATTTCTAGGTGCCTCCTATATGAGTTAACATAAACAATGGCAAGTTCCAAATGCCCCCAAAGATGTTCACCTTGCTAGAACTTTCTATATTGACATAAAAACAGGATATTTTTACCAATCAACTGGCCCAAATTGAACACCTAAAGGACACACGTAGCATATGTCTTGTGATTCTATATGACCCCAACGAAAGCCCGAAGTGAAGAGACATACATACAATATAAAAAAATAGTAAAGCAAAAGAAACAGAGTAAGCAGATACCTCTCCGTAACTAGTATAGCACCACTGCAAAAGTGAGTTTTTCATGCTTTCCTGGTCATGCATCAATTTTTGGAGCTCCTGCTTTCTACTCTCTTGTGCTTCTGGACTATACTCAAAGTCACGTATCTGGATCACACAGTAAACATACATAATTATACTAATTAGAGATCTCCCATCAAGTTAGATGCTTTACCAAAAAAAATGCACAAATAAGTAAAATACTCATGCATTACATTTGTTAGAATCAAATGAGGCTTCTTGCAAGTAAATCTCAATTGGAATGAAAGATAAGGAACTGATTTGTGTAAGGACAAAGGAAAAAGAAAAAGAAGAAGTGCATAGCAATGGCATACTAACTTGGAACCCTTTTTCACGTGCACTTGTTCTGAAATTGTCAGCAACTCGACTAAATAGTGTCACCGTATAGAGAGCATACTCATTATCCTCATACAACATCTTGGAAGACCTGGGCACCTGGAAAAGCCTGATGTGATTAATTAACCAGACACATAAGACTATAAACTAAAGTTAGTGCATGTTCAGTAACTCATAGTTTTCAACAATATGATATACCTTAGGTTTATCAAGCACATTAAACCACCATCCTATATGACTTTCCATGAATAACTCAGAGCCTCCGACAACACAACAACATCCCCACCCCAAAGAATTAATATAGAAATACCATAAGGCTTACCACATAGTTAGTCAAGGTTTCATAACTGGACAACCAATCCTTCTGTGAGTACTTGGGGACAATTGCAAGGAGGGTTACTAGGTGCTCTGAGGTAACAATATCCTCTGGTTTTACTAAGCTGGAAAGATCCCGAACAGCCAAGCTGAAATAAACATGGAGTTAAGACCACCTAATATGACGTTAATTACTTGGATATGTCGATACATTAAATCTTGTCTGTATTCTAAATAGTCCTTTGTAATAACAATAAAACAAAATGACATACCTTCCACTTTGCTTTCGATTTATAGCATTGAGCTGACCACGAACATTGCTATACTCAGCAACACGAACCTAACATAAGAGGCAGCTGTAAGAACCCAACATCCCATTGAATGTACCACAACAGAAGTCAGAAACTGAATACACAATTATTCAACAACCAGCATGTAATACTAAGGTCAAGAGTAATTAAGCATCTGAAAAAATTTAAGTAACAGAAAGCCCTTCAACAATGAGGGATGAAGGAACAAGTGTGTTTCGATTGGAAGCCAGGATTCATAGAGGTATCAATACATACTACAATAGCAAGTTAGCAACTCCTCGTAACGGTGATAGAAATTCGAAAAGGTTAATATCTCTGTCAAGAAAATAGGTTAAGTAAAAAACCCTTAGAAGCCATCATATATGCTAGAAAAGTTACCACTATAAAAGCTATAAGGATACAACTATTCTAAATCAAAATATAAGAATATTTATGCAGCCACTTAATCTTCCTACTCTAACAATGACAAACTAACCCTAATATAATGGAAAAAGAACAAAAAGAATAGGAAACAAATCTTTACCTTGAGATCATCCTCAATCTTTGCCACTTGGGAATGAATGCTATCCACGATCTCCCTCAAAGGTGACATTGTAGGGTACTTAGCCTCATCCCATACAAATCTTACACGGCACAGATGACAATTGGTTGATTATATCATTTAAAACCAAATAAAATCCAGAAATGACTGAAGTGTCACTAACCTAGTGAGATATGAATCAACTGGTACACCATCAACCGAGAGAGCGCCACTGGCATCCCCTGAAGCCTTTTCCAGTTCTTCTATTTGTCTCTTGATCTTGTTTGATGTTGCTTCCATAAAGGCATTGGACTGCAGATTACTTCAACAAATAAAAATCTAGTGATCTCAACCAAAACAACAGATCAAGGAATGAAAAAGCAAATTCAGGTTCTAGGAAATTCAATCCACAATGTGATTCGAATTCCAGTTCATCGCGAAAGAATTGAATGCATAATGTGATTCGAATTCCAGTTCATCACGAAAGAATTGAATGCATAATGTGATTCGAATTCATCAGGACACAATTCAACAAATCCGCCACCTAACATCATCGAATTCACTCCAAAACTCACATAACTAACATCAAACACACCATATCACGCTGCGCGGATCAATAAATTCGAGAACAGAAATATGATCCAAAATTCGGATTCGATTCTTCACCGAAATTACCTTGAGGAGATCATCGCTGAGAGCGAGGAGCGAATCGAGCGTTCCAACACGCAGATTAGGTATATTGAACTGAAAATTGAATGAGAGAGATAAGAGAATCGAAAATTGAAGGTGATGAGTAGCAGATCTATCTGGAGATGATAAGAGTACCCGGTAGAGAAGAGTCTCGAAGGAATGTTTGGAGATTTGCTGTTGGAGTTTGGTCCAGATCGAAGAAGCAGAGCCTTGAACAGGAAGAGACACCACCAAGTACCTGCTCGCCATCGAAGCTCCTTCCGAGACAGAGACGAGTGTGCGTAGCTTTTTGGTTTCAGATATGGCGGTGGCGGAGATCGGAAATTCATTTAATTTCGTTTTTAGTTTTTGTCATTTATTTGCTTCTTCATTTCAGCTATGTCCAATTAATTACTGACACGGGACGGGACAATAGTAACTGATTTCAGTGAGGAAGCTTCCGGGATAGAGAAGACAAAACCAATGGATTCATTAACATGTTTGTCTTTATGTCCATCAAGGCCCAAAACAGGTTTGTTCTGAAGCCCAAATATAACATGAATCAGTGGAAAATGAAACGCCCACCGTGGGGCTCGAACCCACGAGCACAAGGTTTAGAGCCTTGCACTCTACCAACTAAGCTATACGGGCATGTTGGGACCAATGTTGTTAACATAAGTGAGCATGGACCAAGTATCTGAACTCACCATGTTTTTCGAAACCTATCCAATGACTGGTTCGGTTCTACTGATTAACTGACTCTCATATCGAACACCGTAGGACTAAAAAACACGACCACAAAGTTAAGAGCCTTGCACTGTATCAACTGAGGGGTATCTAGACTCGCCCTGTTTTTTGAAACTAATCCAGCGGGGCTCAAAAGCACAACCACAAGGTTAAGAGCCTAGCGCTCTATCAATTGAGCTAGACAAGCTTGTTAGGGCCTAGTATTGAGTCGTCATTCCGATTGACTAACATGAGTGACTATGGACCAGGTATCTAGACTCACCATGTTCTTTGAAACTGATCCAGTATGTCCAGTTTTCAATATATAAAAATCAGACTCAATAAATAAAAAGTAATCATTTTAATATATGTGTCTTCTGGTTCGGTGCTACTACTTGACCAACTCTCATACTGACCCTAAATTTATCAGACATTTTACTTTATACTCATATTAAGTCATATTTATACCTAACAAATATAATTCAACGCATTTAATTTTATAAAAAATGAATAAAATTTACAATTCAAAACACATTTAATCAACTTACGTATTAGTACATGGAATTGATATGGATGATAAAAATATCATTGCGTGTACCAAATTTGATCGATTTAGATTATTTAAATACTCCTTCATATTTTGTATGGACAATCCAAAACCTGGAAGATGCCTGTTGACAGTCATTAATAGATTCAAACCCAACCCACAAAATTATAAGTTGGATTCATAGTGTGCAGTGCAATCCAATTCAGCATATCGAACTTGATTCCGATTAGAAATTGGTCACCCCTTTTGATTAGCATACACTACAAACAAAACAACAAAGCCTTTGTCAAAATGGATTAAATAGTTGAAGCTTAACATAGAAATGTTCTTGTCACCAAATAAACATTGCGGGACATAACATATTATGTGAAGAGATCACATGACACAAACGTCAGAAGAAGTCGTGGTGGAACCCTGGCTGAGTAGCAGAAATCAAGAGGAGAGTCGTTGGTCGTGTCGTACACGAACGACGATATGCTCGACTCCTCCTCCACCGTCGGATATTTCTGGTGGAACGACCCCTTCTTCTTTATCTCACACACCTCCTCGCCGTTAATGGACTTCATACCGATTATATCAGAGTATATGTCTTGTTCCGACTTCTTTCTTGCCTGAATCACCTGAAAATTCAACGCCCCTCGGTAAGTTTTTTTGTTTCTCTTCAAATTCTGATTATACTATTCTTTTATTAAAGCATACATACAAAATTCTGATTTGAAAAATCTTGGTACATCATGATGAAGTCTCCTTTCTTCAGGCTATGAGTGCTCACAAATTCTCCTGTAAATGAATTGATTTAGTTTAATGAACCATCAACGAGTCAACAAATAAATGGCTCAACCATCCGAAAATATTACACTTTTAGTAAAAGGGTGTTAGCTTATTCTTAATTTTAAGGCCAATTTCATTACTTCTATAAAAAAAAAACATACATTTTGCACACACACACCAAAAGCAAGACAACACTCTCATGTTAATTATTGAGCATATATTTGTCATTTTCTTTTTTTATCATCAAGAACTAATTAACAATATTGTGAGCAATAACTAGACAACTAGTGTGTGTAAGCATATACTTACCGGTGTTTTCAAGTACATACATTTTGCTATTGACATTAGGCCAAAACCTGCACACATAAAAGTGAAATGAAATGTTTGTGCTTAATTTTAGGGGTAAAGTAAAGCAAATAAAAACCTGTATTTAAAGGTCCAGACATGCTTGCCGTCCAAGTCATCCACGTTGATGGGAGCGCCTTCCTTGGACTGGAGAGGTGGCATGTGCCTCTCTGCCGTAAATACACACGCATACATTGTTGGTTAAATGAAACATGCAGAGACCGACCTTGGGGAGTACGATTCTCCCGAGAGAACCTACGTCGCTCTTCTGGAAAAGAAACCTCACTTTTCTCTGATCAATCTCCTGGAAGTATAGCCAAATCAAACAGACAATCCAGTTAAGATCGAGACTTCACAATGTGAAGTGCTCAATTGGGCAAAATGCTCCCGACATGTTTGATTTTAAATATTTTTTATAATTTCTAAATATAGACAAGTTTATAATCTAAATGTATTGAAAATCATCTGCTAATATAGTGAAAAATATATATCAATTCATAGATTTAACAAATCTAGTTTTAGAGATAGCCTAAATTAATTAATCTTAGTTAAAAAGTCTGTATCAAGATTCAAACTCAAAAACTTATGTATTAAAGTGAACAGAAAATAAATAAAGTTACTTGATTTGTAAAGAGACTAAAACCTTGAACACAACGCAGTCACTGTAATTTGTAACAGAAAAACAGAGAAACCCACAAAGACCAAGATCTTCAACACACAAAAAAGAGAATCTAGGATTGTACTAGTTAGTGATCTTGATTCACAACAGAGACTAAGATCTTGAAAACAACACTATCATTGTAATTTGTAACAGAGAGCCACAAAAACCAAGATGTTCAACACAACAAAGTCACTTAAAAGTGATAAAGTTTCAATCTTTAAGACAAAATTATTAGCAAATGTACGAGGTAGTGGTCTTACACGTGGAGTTGGAGGAGGGAGAGGCACGGTCGAGGAGAAGGAGAGGACTTTAATGTCGGTTCTCCTCATCCTGGCCCTCCTCTGATGCGCCCCGACACCGAAGCTAGTCGCGGCCACCAGATCTATGATCTCAATGGCGGGTCGGGTGGACCCCAACCCGCCAATGTTCTTGTCTCTTTTGGATGTGACAAGGCCGAGCCCGAGCTCGATCTCACACGCCTCGGTCTTCACAACAACCTCTTGTTGGTCCATCAACACTCACAACTTGGATTTGATTTGATTATTGTGTCAGGGAAATTGGGCTCAGTTCTGTTGTGATGGAATCGAGCTAAAATGGGTCTCTGAGCTAAAGAGAGAAGAAGCTGAATCTCTCAGCTTTATTCTATTTTTGGCAATGCTCTCTGGTGACATCTGTGGACCTCGCATAATTCATTGCCAAGAAGAAGAAAAAAGATGAATTTTTTTGGGTCGATTTCTCGATGGAGGACTCGGCCGAGTCGGGTTTGTGGGTTTGGTGACAGATGTGAAATGACCATTGATGGTAGCTTCGAGGTCTGTAGGGAGTCAGATTGTAACCAGAGTTAGTGATTTGGGTTGGGTTTAGAGAAACAGAGGTTTGGCGAAGAGGAGAGTGACGAGTGGAAGGAGAAAACAGGAGGTTTGTGGTTGGTGACAGCTGTTCAAAAGTTGTGGGTTTCATCAATGGCGTTTTCAGCTGATGAGACTGAGGTTTGACGAAGAAGAAGATGAAGAGTCCGATCTCTTATATGGGTTATGATTCTGGTGTTTTACTCGTACGGGAAGAGGACTCGTGTGATCAAGAAGGTGGGTATATATGCATGATGGACATTTTGGTGGAGACAAATACAAATTGAGAATATTGTAAGGACTATTGGATGATAAACAGAAATGGGCCGTCACTGCGTTGCTCCTTACCTGTCCACGCACTTAGCTTTTGCCATCCATGAATTAGAACCGACGTCGTTGCAAGTGAAGTATAAACACGATCACTATCTCCTCCGGTGAAACGACGACGTAAATGCATAGAACATTCAGATGCTTCTCACTCCCCACAACGATTTTTGTACTGTATCTGAAATCAAACCCATGCGAGAGAGAGTAGTGAATATGTGACTAAGGGAAGAAGAAGAAGAAGAAGAGTGGTGTTTTGTTGTGTTGTGGATTTTGAAAAACCGCTATGTTACTTCTTTCTAAGTATTAATTAACGGGCACATGTTAGCCAGGCCCATTCGTTTACCCATCAACCGGCCCGACAACAACATGGCATGAAATTCGCGACTTGAATGATTTCGAATTTGGATAGCACAACCTTATTCTTCTATTCTTTTACATTTTCTTTTAAACATACTACAGTTCAGTTTAGTTTTATACTGATTCTATTAATTCAGTTGTAAGAGATTAAAAATTGAACCCAAGAGATTATTTGCTTGGTTCGATTTTGAACACGTCAGTTTTTGATTTGGTTTATCTTGGATTATTATGAAGCAAATTTCATGTTCTGACCTTATCGGTTTTTAGTTAATTTTTTTAAACTGATTTTCATGAAATTATCATATTATTGGATTGATTTTAACTTATTGTTTTACTTGTTTTTGTTGCCCAATGTTTTTAGCTCAATTAATAATTATTATATTTAATTTAATTCTTATTCACATTTAGTTTGGATTTTATTACTCACTATTTACTCTCTCTTCAATTAAGAACACACTTTCAATTTCAAGAGTATCCTCCTTTTGAGTGTTTACATCTGAATCAACGAATTCAGTTGTGATCTTGGAACTACACATTTGATTTGGGAGTGTCTTTCTTCAATTACAAGGGTAAAGATTATGGATTTCAAGCCAAGATTGAAGGAAAAAAGATGGGAAAATAACCATCTCCTTCATGGTGAATGAGTGTGGGTAGAAATAAATAGAGGCTCGGGGGAAGGAAATACAGATTGATGAAACTGCAAGGACCGGCAGTGTTCAAAACTCTAAATCATAATTATGTCTAGTTTTATGATACCATTGAAACAATTTATTTGGAAAGATAAATACCAAGTCAATGATATCATTAGATTGTGAGAAATTAATCATGAAGTATATATCTATGAATGAAAGAAGAAGAGTGATATTTTAAGTATTTTACATTTTCAATATTATTGTTTTTTATTTGATTATTTTATTTATTTAATTAATAATTAAATTTTAAATTTTAAATACACGCTATCTTCAAGTCAACGCTTGTAGTAGAATTAGTGAAGTATTTACATTTTCTACTTTCCAAACATGGAGAGACGTTCTCTCTCCCACGTGATTAGATATGGGAACTCAACATTTGACGTGTGAATTTTTCTCTTCAATCGGAGAGTTAGAGGCTATGGAATTCAAATCAAAATCAAAGGCCAAGAAGATGAGAAAATAAGCATCATATACTTCATATATAGTGATCAAGAAGGTGGATATATGTGCATATACAGTGAACATTTTGGCGGAGACATACAAATTGAGAAAATTATAGGGATCATTGGATGCTCCTTACCTGAAGCAACCTCCAAGTACGCTTTCTCAAAATATTTGATTACATTAATTTAATTATGAATAACATTCAATTTTTAAATATTTTATTAGAGAATAATAATATTATGTCTACAATTATTTGATTTAGGCTTGTGTTTCTTTTCAAATACAATGGTAATACTATGGATTCAAATCAAAATCCGATTGGAGATTATGCTCAATTATGTGTATTGTAAGGCTGATTTTCTAATGTTGTATATTCATGTTTTCATGTAGAGGATTTTTCCTGATCACAAGCATATGCTTGTTTTAAAGCCAAGTTTTCAAGGTAACAATGTCCATAAATTATTACCTACTATTGTCTTCTTTACTTACGAACTCACTCATCATTCGTATTCCATTTTTGTGCTGGCCCTATATATCTCTCTTTAGCAGGCGTAGAAATGATAAAAGTTCAAAATTGACAAGTAAAATCACTCACCAATTAGGTGTACAAAATGAAAAAACTAAAGATCACTGAACTGTGTTTATACTAGTCTCCAAGTGCGAAATGTCTAAATTCACGAACAGGGAAGAAACTGAGTGGCAACGTTGACTCCTCAGCTTCGGCTTCAACGATCACCGCCTTTTCTTGTTCGCTTTGGCAGTGCTGGACGGGGAGGCAACCAGGTAGACAAACAGCACCATAATCGAGATCACCGAGACCAATGATCCATACTTAGCCAACAACCTCTGCAATACAATAATGACTCAAAACGTTGAGAATATGGGGATAAATGAGAGCAAGCCCGGTTCTTCAAAAATAGAAAAATAGACTCCCTATTGATTAAAAATGACAATCAATTAATATGATGCTAGAATCAGAGGATTCAGTGCATTAACATCTACATATTCACATAATGCATCTTAATGTTCAAGTAATCTAAATATTAAGCTTATAGCATGATTCGTTCATACCTTAGCCTGTGAAAATTTGGCCCCAGAGTCAAGGCATTGACATGCAAAGACAAACAAGAGATTGGTTATATTAGCACAAGAAATGTGATTAAGACAAGCTGCATGATACATAAGATTCTTAAGAGGAACCTACCCATTCAAACTTCTTCTCTGGAGTTCTGTCTGCAAGAATATCTAAAGGCACGACGGGAGTTGAGAATGCTTCCTATAAGGTATAAACATGCACCGGTTATAACAGAAAAGAAGGAATCTCTGAAGGAAATGAAGAACAAGAAAACACTAGAGCGCGTGTCAACCTGGAGAGCGGACTTTGTGGGAATGCGGAATGTAATGACTGCTGGTGTACTATAGAACAGTCCTTTAACTTTTGCTTCTAACTCAAACTTGTGGGATACCAAAGATTGCCTGCATATCCATAAATTTCACACTATTTCAACTATCGTTTTAAATAACCGATGAACAATACAAAATGACATCTCACTAGAAAGGTGTACTCACGCATCAAGCTTCTCCCAGGACTTTGAAGTGTTACCAGTGATGACATCAAATGTGTCTTTAGGCCAGTTATCATCACTGAGACTTACATCATACACAGTCCTGTAAACAAATAAAGCAGAGAGAGAGAGAAATTATATTTCCAAAAACATTATACCCACTGTATATTAGACACCATCCTGTGAGAACTTAGAGACCAAACTAACCAATCAGAGCTCACAAGAAAACAAAAAAAAATATTGAGTCATGACATCAGCACTCATTAGCTATCCTACAATACCAACTTCCCATTTTTGTAACACCTAATTAAGCTCGTACCTACTTTCAAGAGTATTAAGTTCTATCGCATTCAGAGCAAGATATTGAGAAAGACCGTGTTAACTGATTTACCAAAATTATAATTTAAACCAGAAAATAGTAAAGTTCTGTCCCCCAGTCCACCTTCACTTGCCCTTTCAAGCAGATTGATATTAATGTTCACAAGGACTTCATGATAACCATTTCACAAAAGCTTTATGCTTTGAACGAATTAACATCCCTATTATTTCTCTGTGTAGGCTATTTTTCGGATATTCAAGAACTATACCGACATTAAATCTTGAAAGAGTTACATTACCATCATGATGGTAATAGAATTTCTCCATAATGGTCAGCAGTAACAGTTAATCATAAATTAGCAGAAGCATATTGGAACAGAGTGATGGAAATCGAGGAGTAAGTAAATAACTATCCAGCACCAACACCTTAAGCAGAGTTTACTAGTAGTTGTTACAAATTTAGTTGCAAAGGTGTCACTATCATTTAGATACAAAACAACCTCCTAAAAGGCGCTCACAGTCACTTAGCACAAGTATATCGTACAAGAACCAGAGATTATAACGAGCTCACAGATATAACAGGAAATGAGCATTTTGCACTCACTGACGCAACAGAAGTGCGATTTGATTCAATTATTCTAAATCCTATGGTTCGATTCACGATTCCATCAAAATCACCATATTCTCACAGCTAACAAACAAAAACACTCACAATTATGTTCAGAAATCATTGAACTAAAAACAAACAACTTCTGATTTCAGATTATAGCTCAATCGAACCAGATCTAGCGCGACACAGGAGCAAATCTAAGTCAGATCTGAGAAGAGAATAGAAATTGACATACGAATAGCCCTGATTGTAGATGTCGATGGCGACGGAGACGCGTTCGGCGCCATTTTTGAGCCTGGTGAGGGACGCCTTCTTGTTGACGACAACGAACGGAACATCGGAAGTCGCCAGAGCCGACGAAATCAGCAACAGAGCGTTGAAGACGCCGATTAGTCGCTTCGCCATCGACGATCGGAGCTAGGGTTTGGATCGAGAAGTTTCGGAGGAGTTTGGTTTTTGGTACTCGTATCGTATCGGTGCCGGCTTCTGGTTCGACCGGGTAGAGCGGTAAATATCGGGTTCGTTTTCAACGATATTCAT
This sequence comes from Geranium brycei, assembly GCA_036897365.1. NCBI lineage: Eukaryota > Viridiplantae > Streptophyta > Magnoliopsida > Geraniales > Geraniaceae > Geranium > Geranium brycei. The sequence continues at coordinate 30,401 of JAYMTP010000607.1, forward strand.
GGGAAGTAACGCCCATTGCATTGGTACGATATACGACGTCGTTTGCGGCAGCAAGTGTAGTTCGTTGTTAGGCCTTGTTATCGGCTGCTTGAATGGTCCTAAGCCCAAATATTCAACGATGTAGGCTTTATCAGTCTTTGGGCCCACTGATTCTATGTACTTTGAATGGTCTGAGGCCCAGATTCGCTCCATTTTACAATTTAAATTACCCGTAACACAGTTCACTGAATGACGAGTATTCTAATAAAATGACATGCATGAATCTGTGTCTGAGTTGTTGGTTTGTGCATGAAATCATTTCTTATGATGCATGGTAACATCGTACACACCTAGGAATCTGCTAAACTCACTTCCTAGGTAACCCAATTATGCGTATGGGATGTTGAATAAATTACTATCAACTATGTATGTTGGGTTGACTCAAGATCCAATTAAACCACCCCAATTCTTTTTGAAAAGGGACTCCTTATATAAATTTAAGAAGAGTTGTTACTGATAGTACGAACGAGAGCTTGTGGGTATTGTCCCGGCTCCAGTTCCCGATCAGGTCCCGTATGAGCAAGAGAGGCCGCTCACTATGTGAAAAATAGTCAATTCTTGGGATATCCACCTAACAATATCTCTTATCATAACTATAGTCATACGTTTGACCAATAACCAAATATATAATCAGTTAATTTCACATATACATGTGGGTGCTTATATATTATGGTCGTTCGAAAGAGCTAAAATTATCTCGAGCTTAAACTCACTTTTATCAAGGTATGAACCAATTTTCAACCTCACTTTATCGCTCACTATTGTCACCTAGTAAGTAATAACCAAATTCTCTTCTCAAATCACTTAATGAAGTTAGGGATTGTAGTTACGGTCAAATTGGCTATTTTGGTTAGATGACATGTCCATTGACAA